>ML369995.1:0-40464 GCA_005239525.1 Nicotiana knightiana
GGAATTTACGTATCAAGCAAGTTGTTAGAATACTCAAGTGTCACTTGAGGTTATTTAAATTACTAAAATTAAAGATTAAAACTAAAGATTAACTACGCTAAGGTGTAAACAATTGTAATAAAGATCTAAGGTTATGGTTTCCCCCGTCGGTGAATTTACTTCTCGGATACTTCATATAGCTTGATTAGTTGTTTCTATCAATCATGAACACTCTATCTACCATAAATCTCTCTCAAGTAATTATGATAATTTACTAGACGCACTCTCTCAAGTTACGCTAGCTAGATTGCATTACAGTTCACTTTAGATTGCACCCGAGGTATCGTTATCTCTAATCCAACCTCTAAACCCTCGGTTATGACTTTCGTCTATACTCCGGGAGTGATGTTGTTCAAACAACTACCTAAATATGCACTCTCTCTCAAGTAGATACATAATAAATAGGCACAACTAATTGATGGCCATTCAATTAACTACAACAAGAACGTAGTTGAACAAATAGAGATTAATCAACCAATCAAAACTATGTTAATATCACAATAAGTTTATCCCCCAACGGGTTCCACAATAAATTAGCTAAACATTTTCAAAAAGAATCAAATCTAAAATAACTTGCATAATTAAACTACAAAGTAATGAAGAAAATCTGTACAAATCGATGTTTTGCCGTCCGAATCTCTTCTAATCTCTTCGAATCTCTTCCGTCTACTCTCCGTCTTCTCCAAGTTGTGTTGTTTAGTGTCTATTTATATGTTTAGGGCGAACCCTAACCATGTAGGAGAATTCTATTTCAACCGGGAAACACTTAAACTCGTCAAAACTCGTATTTGGTCGAACTGGGAACCCCGGGCGTTTGGACCCTAAGGCCTGGCTAACGCCAGGCTAGGGCTGGCGTTTCAGCCCCAACGCCTGGCTAACGCCAGGGTAGGGCTGGCGTTTCTGCCCTAAGGCCTAGCTAACGCCAGGTAGGGTCAGGCTGTAGGGCTCTGTCGTCCGGCTATCGCCCGGGTGTCTCCTTTCGCGTATTTTTCGACGTATTTGCATCCCTTTAGCTCCGTTTCCATCTCCACTTCACCTACACANTGTGCGTATTTTTCCACGTATTTGCATCCCTTTAGCTCCGTTTCCATCTCCAATTCACCTACACATAAAATAAACTCTATTAAGCACATACCAAGTGTATTTTTATCATTAATGCACCTCACATGTACGGTATATCACATGTTAAACTATGCATTTTAGTCTCGCATCAGTAAGTCTCCTTTCTAACTTTGTAAGAGGGAATTTACCCCATAGGTCAACCAAATTAATACATGCTTCTATTTGTGGAGGCTACGTACGCACGAGGTGACGAGAGTCTGTACGTAGCTATTAATTATGCCTATGTCCGGATAATTTTAGGCTTACATCATGCCTTGTTGATATTGTCATTTTATGTTTATTGTTTGTCTTGAGATGGAGCGAGATTTAGTTAGCTTATTAAATGTTTGAAAAGAGTTGAAAATGAGGAAAAGTTGAGAACTTAAAAGTTTTTCATTTGAACTTCGTATTTTGAAAAGAATTGAGGAATACTATAATAATTTAAGAAATCTATGTGAAATCGCGTCGCAAGTATGATCCACGAGCGGGGTAATTCCTTAAATTTATATTTGACCGCGTTGCACGTATGATTCGCGAGCGGGGTATTTCCTTCTACTACTCTTATGGTATGGGGCCGTTCGCCTCGGCAGGATTTTTGTACACACTCTCATGGGAGCGAGCCGTTCCCCTCGGCAGGTTAGATGCATCTATGGTTCGCGTCGTTCGACCCTCGGTAGTGCACAATTTACTTTTATGTTGGATCGGGCCGTACACCTCGGCATTTCCTATATATATATTATCCTCATGGAATCGTGCGTAATATTTGGCAAGAAGCCAGTGTACATGAGGGTTCCTCTGATTTGAATTATGATAACCTCTTTGATGGATTCCATTATATATATATATATATATATACATATATATATATATATATATATATATATATATATATATATATATATATATATATATATATATATATATATATATATATATATATATATATGCTCTCATTACGGAGGGAACTTGCTAGTTGAGAGTTCGAGTAAAATTGTGAAGAGAGGAATTGTACCACGTATTTATACATGTTTATTCCATATATTACTCTGTTTCATATTTATTCATTTTTTTACTGTACCTGATATTATTTGACCACTAGTAAGTGTCGGAGTCCACCCCTCGTTACTACTTCTTCGAGGTTAGACTGGATACTTACTAGGTACATATTATTTTCGCATACTACACTTGATGTACATTTTGTTGTACATGCACATGTGTGTTTGGTGGCCTTGTGGGCGCAACGGCGTGGCTGAAGTGGGGACATAGGTGACCTACATCTTATGAGACGATCCGCAGCCAGCACAGTCTCCCTCAGAGTACTTGTATTTTTTTTCTGTCCATTCCGGACAATTATTGTATTGTATTTTAATTCCTAGTAAATACTCATGCATTTGTGACACCGGGTTCTAGGATGATTATGGGATATTCCATATTGAAATCGGAAAACATTATTTTTATTCTGTAAGGATCATCTTTTACTAGTTAAGTTGAAGCAAATTTATGGTTTCTAAAATTTTAAAAGGAGAATTTAACTAACCATTTAGTGTTGGCTTGCCTTACAGTGGTATTCGGCGTCATCACAACCTTTAACGAATTTTGGATCGTGACATGTGCCAAGTTATATCACGTATCTTTAAAATCACATATAAATTTAATTGTTATCCGTTTTTAAGATAAACAATATCGTTCGCCTTTTTTACCATATAAAAATAGATTTCATATTGGACAAAATATGTAATTTAATTACTCTCCTAATATTTAGGACTTTAAAATCAACTAAAATTTTAGTTATTAAATCTTTCCTTATATGAACTATTTAAGAAGTCCTAATATTTTGAGTTTTCAAATCAATTAATAATACCCCTTAAATAAATCATCTCCTTATTTCAAACTATAAAACATTACTATAATTCATTCCAAATAAAATTTAAGTACAAATTTTATAATCCAAGAAAATGCAAGAAACATAATACATATTCGTACTATAAAATGGTCTGCACAATTGAATGTCTATAATTTTTTTCCTTTTCCAATTGAATGACTAAACTGTCATTAAATTTCAAACCAAAACAAACACATACATTCAAATTGCAAACAAATATATACACCAATAGTTGATCTTAATGCAGGGGCTTTGCGTTTCTTAAGTTGGAAACCAAACTTGTCACGCTCAAGAAAATGGCAAGACGCAATATTAATATTCAGGGCATTATGAAACATAATACCTAATTGTACAAATAGTAGAAAATATTTTCAATAGTTACAACTCACAAGACATTAATTACAAATCTAATTAGTATGTGTAATTCTATTGAAGTGCATTCTGTGCCGCATACCGTAACAATACAAGCTCAAATACATAAATTGTGTATAAATATATTTAAAAAAGTAAAAAATAAATACAATAAAATTTTAAACAATAGATACAATATATTCACCGAATATAATTAAGTCGGAGTAAATGTGCATTGTTAACTAAAATGAAGCAAGAAGAAAAACATAATTGTAACAAATAAATCATTGTATATGACTATATAACAAATAACAATTGAAAAATAAATACTTTATTTAAAAGTTATTTTTCGTTTTTTCCTTTCCTTACGCACCGAAAATTGAATGTATCCATGCTCTTTTTCACGTTAACATCATGGGGTAATATTAAATAATAAAAAATAAAATCTATGTCTACACTGAATAAAAGTATCAAGTTAATTTAAGGGATTTTTAAGCATTCTATCTTTCAACAAATGACTCCTCATCATTTTTTATATATTAAGTAACTTGAAAGACCTTATTAGCTTTCTCTCAAAAACTATTTGTGTATATAAAAAAGTAGTTGTAGAATATTAGGAAAGTCATCTTACCTAAGTTAGATAGTCTATTCAAGATAAGAATTTTGTTATTTATAATTCTTGACAGCTCTTCTGCTCATTATTGAATATCATTTCATTACTTTGAGATTTTGTCTCTTCCTTCAATTTTATTTCATCATTTTGAGATTATCTCTTCCACTCAAAATAAGTTTTTCAATCATTAACACTTTGTCAAATGACATGTTTCTTGTATTCAATATTTACAATTGTTAATTGTTGTTAATTTCTTTTGATTTTTCAGGAATTTCTTTTCAACTTGACCAGTTCTAATTATTTAGTAGTGCAATTTACACAATAAACCGGAAACCAATACTATCAACAATAAATTTTCTGTTTGAATTTAAACACCGTGAATCCTTATATAAATTTTATTTGGAATGACAAGAACTTAAAAGATAAAAGAATAGAGCTAAAGGGCGAAGGATAGGAGCTTATTTGACAAAATTAGATAATAGGAGCAAACTAGGCGAAGAACCATTGGAGTAAATTCAAATGACTCATCCCAGCAAACTTGGCAATGCTTAAACCAAGTGAAGGTGATCTCTTCACTTCTTTCCCTCTAAGCTTTTAAATTTCAACTTCAAATAAGAACTATGGGACGTATAAGAATATTGCACTGAACAAGAGCCAAAACATCCCATTAACTCTACTAGATATGTTGACAGGTAATTGCCACAACACTGTCGCCAATACTAGTTACAGACTCTATCTTAAAGAAGAATAGATTTGCAATGACAAGTACAAGAATGTAATATAGTTCAAGGAGGTAAAATGGGACGGCTTTCTGGATCATATACTCCAGCAATTAAAGCAACAAAAACCCAGAATAAAAGCACGCCTAGCACAGCCTTTCTTAAGACCTGGTCACAGGTATAATTCGGCGGAATTTCAGTCCGTTCACCTGAATTAGGTAATGTTAAATCCAGAGGATCTTTAATAGATTCCGTTGTCACTATTTCTTGATGGTCATAAATGCGAGTCTTACGCATCTCGCTAATGCTAAAGCTACCACATCTTGAGCATGTGCACTGCCCACCAAGATAATACGGAAGTGTTTGCAAACACTCGGAAAGAACCCTTTGGTACATTTCCCCTTCAAATCTCAGTTTTTGCCGAGTGACCGGTTTGAAAACCTGTTTGTTTGCGCAAGAGTAGTTACATTAGAGTTTCCAGAAAAGGATTTCTGTCATCTATGCAGATCAAGTTGGCCTGAGTTCCAATAGTGAAGCAGGAAAGTGAACAAAATAATAATTAGAGTGTAAAGCTTACTTGCACAAAAGTTTGTGCCACAACTCGAACAATGGGTGGAAGGCGTATAATGAATAAGCAGCCTAGACGGTTGGGAAAGTGATCTTGCAAAAGAGTAGAACAGGATCTCAGCATATGCATGGGAAGTCTCAATGGAGATAGTCCTTCACAGTCTACCAAAACAGTAATTTGAGAATTTTGAGGGTCCACCAAATGAACCACCCCATGCTCCACCTGAGATACTTCATAAAGAAAATATTCGTTGTTTAATAATTTGCCTATTTAGAGAAATTTTTGACAAGACCTTAAATCAGTTTAATTATGAACTAGCTAAGTAGAGGAGCCAACATTTTAAGTTGATTGATTAAAAGCCTAAACTTTATGTTAGAATGCTAAGAAATAATGAAGAACAAGACAAGACAAGTTTTGGGGTGAAATCTCTCATCCCTTCTCATTGATTCCACAAGTATTTATAGGCAAAGAAATAAGACAAAACCTAAACTAATTGGGAAACCTAAACCTAATGGGCTAGGAAACCTAAACCTAATTGGCTAAGTTTTCCTAAACCCATACAATTAATTAATTGTAACCTACTCCTAAATAACATAGGAAATATACAAATCTAGAATATTCCTTATTTACTTTTGTTTCCTTATCACCCCCCCTCAAGTTGGAGCATGAAGATTACGAATGCCCAACTTGTCAAGTAAGAGCTCAAATTGTGATTTGCCCAAAGCTTTCGTAAAGATGTCGGCAAGTTGTGCAGTCGTACGAACAAAAATCGGGCGGATGGTGCCTCCGACAAATTCATCTCGAATAAAATGACAGTCTATCTCAATATGTTTTGTTCTTTCATGGAAGACTGGATTGCGGAGGATATGTAGTGCAGATTGACTATCACAAGAAAGACGAATGGGAGAATGGTGTTGGATGCCCAGACTTGATAGAATACTCCGAAGCCAAAAGCCATTTTAATTCACAAATAGTCATGACCGATATTCAGCTTCAGCCGATGATCGAGAAACAACATTTTGCTTTTTCGTTCTCCATGAGACCGGTGAGTCTCCTATTGAGATATACCATCCGGTGAGTGATCGTCGAGTTAACGGACAACCAGCCCAATCAGAATCACACCATCCGTACAACTTAAGATCCGAAGTCGAAGAAAGAACAATACCTTGGCCCGGGCTTCCCTTGAGGTACCGGACCACTCTTAGAGCAGCATCCCAGTGGTCTGCTCGCGGTTGTTGCATAAATTGCGACAAGACATGAACACTGTAAGACAAATCAGGACGAGTAAAACACAAGTAGATCAATCGGCCGACAAGACGTCGGTAGCTCTCGGGATTATCAACAAAGCGGCTACGTGACAAAGCTAGTCGATGGTTCTGTTCCATCGGGGTGCCAATTGGACGACCCCCGAGTAAGCCGACCTCAGAAATGATATCCAAGGCATATTTCCGTTGATTGAGGAAGAGACCTTTGGGTCCTCGAGCAACTTCAACGCCCAAGAAGTATTTCAACAGGCCCAAGTCTTTCATATGGAAACATTTGGCAAGGTAATCTTTGAAATGTTGGATCCATTTTGAATTGTTGCCGGAGATAATCAAATCATCCACATATACAAGCACATTTAACTGCAGAGCTCCCCGCTTCAAAGTGAAGAGCGAGTAATCGGAATATGACTGTCGNTAATTAATTGTACCCTACTCCTAAATAACATTGGAAATATACAAATCTAGAATATTCCTTATTTACTTTTGTTTCCTTATCACTTTAATCCAACTTGATAGGTGTAACTCCTACTTTTCCTGATTATTTTTGTCATGATTTATTTATAGCAGAAGATTACTGTCATAAACTTCTTGGTTTAAGTTCATACAATGGAGCTTATTATTTTGACAAACACGTGCTAAGTACTGCAGCCCCCGGTCTTGAGCAGTAATAGATGAAAAGTACCTCACTACCTCCATTATTGTTTTGTTTCCAACTGACGTTAATATGCAAAAGGAATGCGTATATTCAACATAAACAGCTGACAGAGGAACATCAAAGTTATTCAACTGCTGAAAACAAAGTGACATTTTCCTATTCTTACGTTGATAAATGGAAATCAGAATCTAAGTTGCTCGGACACGGGTGTGGGTGTCTGACACGAGTGCGAATCTAGAGGTCGGATCTTTCAAGATGTAAATTTTAAGATTCGGGGATACGGATCCTAGTACGGTACGGGTGCGGGGATCCGGTTAAAGATAATTAAAAAAAATAAAAATATCTCTAATTTATGAGAAATTTGGTGGAATACTTACGTATAGCTTGTAAAGTGTGGATTTCCTTTTTATTCTCAAGTTATAGATAAGTAAAAGATTGATTTCCTAGATAAGATATGTTATTTTTTTCAAATTTAACGTAGTTTTAGTTCTGATTTCGGTAATCAAATTGTACTTCGTCTCGAATTTTTCGAATTTTTCGAATTTTTCTGTCCGTCGTGGTCAAAGTACCCAAAATTGTTTGACCAGATCCGATACGGATCCCATACCCACACCCATACTAGTGCCGTGTCGAGACGGGTGCAGCACCTAAACTGCCATGTCGGAGCAACTTAGATCAGAATGGAACCTTCAAAAAGTTATACATCTAACTAAAGTAAAAAAGGGAATCATTAAGAACTTTGCCAGATACTAACTGTACAAGTGGAAGAGCATACCAACTGCTTGAGCAAAACAAGGTCTGTCACGAGATGGCAAGCTGATGCATGCTAAACCAAGACGGACAATGAGGCAGGGCCGATGCTGCATATCAAATCCGTGCCAAAAGACCATATTTGACCACACTTCAAGTTCTTCTCTGGAAAGAATTCTGTAAGTCTCCCTCCAGCGAATTGTCTTCTTCACTGAAGAAAGTAAGCGAGTAAAATCTCCATCTGCAGCCGTAAAAAATCGGTGGAGTTCCTCTTCATCAATTCTGCATAAATACTATTGTGTCATGTTCACTGCAAGAAGAGAAACCAATAAATTTGAAACATATCTATGGGCGGCAAATTTTTAATATGCACCGCTTGAGAAGTTTTTGAATGAAACAAAAGCATCAGGAGCTTTTGGATCAACCTGACAATTGAAGGGAATGAGAAATAAAGGCTCATATCATATGAGGACAAAGAAGGCGACAAGTAAAACTGCAGAATGAAACAAAATCATGATAGAACACTAGTCAATAACTGTTCTTCACAACAATTCAAGTACCTTGCGGGAGTAAAACAAAAGTTAAACTGCCATCGGGATTCATTGTCTACAAAACTACATCGAATTTCTACCTTTATTTGATTTTAATCAGAAAAAGATCAAAGCTTAAACTCTATGTCATGGTGGTTGGCATTTGGGATCAAGCTGAATGGATGAAAGCAGTGATCGCAAAGCATTTTCAGCGCTATGAACTGTCAGAAAAATGTGTGATCTACAGCTGCAGAAATAAAACATGTTTGGATGATAGGCTGAAACTTATATTCCAAAGCAGAGAAGTTAAAGGCTGTCCAGATCCAAATTATTTTTTCTTGAACTTATTGGAGGCCATCAAAAATAAGATCAAGATTATGTACGAGTCAGAATTGGTGGCAGCAGAATCTTCTACTACGGCACAATTTTAGAACCCTTTCAGGGCCATTTCTTCTAGTAAACTATTAGCAGCAAGATATCAGTAGTTAGTGGTAATAAGGATGTCAAAGAAGAGATTCTCAAATGTTCTTCAATTCGACTTCTTTGACACAAGGCTTATTCAACATAAAAGTGCCCATCTGTGATGACATCATGACAATAATGACATACCTGGTACAGTGAAACTACATAGATAATGACAAGATGTGTGTTGTATCCATGTTTGATCAATGATCAACCGGTTTTTAGCTAACAGGTTATCCAATGAAATGCTGTCAAACATGAAGGTTAAAATAATTTGAGGTAGGACTCATTTCAATGTCTATGCATTTGGCAACAAAATAAACAATGTGATCACAGGTTCAAGTAGGCTAGTATATCTCGGCAAAAGAACTGCGTCCAGTGAGAGAAAGCTATTTCAGAAACAGTATATCGTAAACCATGAAGAAAGATATATGCACTAGTGAGAGAGCTACTTTAGAAAAAGTAAACCAGAAGCATACAGAAGGATCTATGCACTAGGGAGAGAAAGCTGTTCAATCGTCTGTATGAAAGTTGATCTAAGGCAAACCTAACTAGCAAAAAATAAATAATAACGGGTATAGGTTGGACGTCAAGAGAGACCAAGTAGTCACTCTTGGGTTTGACGCTTTATCACTAGAACCGGTATAGACAATCATGCTCAACAAATATCTAGAGAAGCTTGACCAGAAACTCGCTCCATTTTCTGATGTATTAAGACATCTTTACAGTAAAACTGGTAGCCTCTACATTAATTTAAGACTAGTTATGGAGTGGCACAACTTGTACTTGCACATCCAACTCACAATACTAAAAAAAAGTTCTCTTGTAGTTTGATTTTATCAAAGAGATACCTCTCTGGCAAACGAATTCGTTGCTTTTCCAGATCTTTGTAAAGCAGAAGCAACCAGCTTGCAGAACTTGTGGAAGACGGACTTTGAGAAACTTCATTGCCAACCCTGCAAAAGCATGCAAGTCGTATAACTCATCAACCACCAATGCAGTCTCAAAACCTTGCTCTGAGCTGGCTTAGATGCACAGGGATAAATCCAACAATGGTTTACCATTTAAGAAATAAATCCAGAAGCAATTGAAGAAGAAGCAAGTAATTTGAGACATCACATGCTAAATCTCAAGTTACAGCCTAAAAGTTGGAATGAAGTTCTAGCATATTATATGAATACACCTTGTATATCATTAACATATGAGAGCTACCTTCTATTTCCAACATAAGAAAGCAAGAAAAAGATGGCCTGTGTATATGTATTAGTTATCCCTTAATGATTTCTATGGTGCTACAATTACAGTTCATCATTTGTTTACTGGATTGGTCAGATCCTGCTTCAGGTTTGATTATATCTTTTGCATATATAGATTGAGACATAACCGGTAGTAATTGTTCATTACTTCATCACACTTAGAGCAGTATATCAAGGTTGTACCTTTCACTTGTGATAGATTGCTCAGGCGAGAATTCTAGCTGAGATTCTGAATCAGAATGCACAGCATTGGTGTCCCGGGAAACTTGAGTGTTATCTGAGGTATCATTATTGAATTCTGAATGATCAGAAAAAGCTGTAGCGATAGAGAGCACTAGCAGTGGCCGCGACAGCATCTAACCACAAAGACATACAGTAAGTCTGTAATTGTGCAACATCCAATGCATGATATCTCAAAGGCATACTTCTAGAGCATGTAACAATTACAGTCGTATTCCCAAATTGAGCAGGAAAATCACAGACGCAAAACACATGAAATTACAACAACAACCCAGTAAAAATCCCACACGTGGGGTCTGGAGAGGGTAGAGTATACACAGGCCTTACCCCTACCTTGGAGGTGTAGAGAGGCTGTTTCCGAAAGACCCTCGGCTCAAGACTTTTTAAGCTACAATGGATGGATAACTATAAGAAACCATGTTAATTTCAGGATATGCTATTTATTCTGTTTTATTTTCGTAGCATATTTTCTTCTATAAATTAAATCAGATAGCATATAGCGAAAGAAACTACACATAGATGTAGTCATTGGTTTGACGAGGTAGAGCGCTACAGAGGGCCAAACTGCAAAACCAAAAGTGTTCTGTAGGCTTCACATGAGCATAAAGACTTCCTCTTGATATTATTTTAGAAAAGGGAAAATAAAAATAAGCAAAAACTTAGACAAGTCTGTGAGGCTACATAAAGATACTCCTTCTGCTTGCAAATAAGCTGTTACATAATAAATGCAGGTACGCCATATGCTCATGCTCTGATTATATAAGTATTAAGTGGGGCTTGTAGTTCAACTTCACATGGAAGAGGATTGCTGTGCAATGGGTTCATGGATTCAATAACAAGGGAAGAAGCCCTTGTTCATGACATTGAACTTTCTAAGGAAATAGAAAAATTGATTCTTAAAAACATAAAAGGGCATTTTTTAAGTGCTAAATTAGCATTCCAATTGCCTACTGTATTACGTCATATAAAGACTACTGCTACCTGCAATTCGCTACAGTTAACATTCCATCGTAAAATACATCTATGCTTGGTTAGTCCTTGTTTTCCAGCAAATAAAACCTATACGATAGACCAACAAATGTCTATAGAAAGTCCAGTTCATAAGAGGATTAATCGTTGATTTTAATTATAATTCAAAAGGATTTAATATGTTTTACAAGCATAAATCTGATACACATATAACTCTATTTTTTCTTAGGTTCTTTCTCCTTGACTTGGTGTATAATCCCACAAATGAAAATCAACACTAGACAAGCCCCTATATCAGGTATATCGGATCATATACTGCTTTTGTAGTTATGCAAAAACGATGCGCCTATTGATGTTCAAGACAACATTTTCCAAAAGCTTCTGGTCCTTAAGATATAGATAAAAGTATATTATTCAAAAAAGTATGCCTGTGATTAATGACTGAATGCGCCTAGAGGAGTTCAGGAGACACATTATTAGTTCTTCTGAATTGGTTAACTGCATACAGACCTGCATGCCTTCAACCAGAACCCTAAAAGGATTCCACCTTTGCATCCACTTAAGTGGGGGGTAGCACACAACTTGCAGAGCTTGCAGGCCAGACCATACGAATGGACATTTGGACCGCGAGATCCTCCGCACAGTCTCCAAAGCAGCAACTTTAACCAGAAAGAAAACTAACTGATTGCCACTCCCCCTTCTCTGCTTCCCATATTTTATCAGATCAATCTGTCTTATATTTGCAAAAGACTTTGAGCCAGAAGCAGTGGAGTGCCATTTAGATTCATTTTTAGTGACAGCAGCTGTCACAGCAGACTTTGTCCCATTTCCAGGAGTGGGATTATAGGAGTCTTCCATAAGCACTTGATGAGAGATGGCACACCAGCTGGAGGAACAATGCTAAATATTGGAAAATAACGTTGCTTAAACTTTTGAAATAGAGCCCATCTGTTATCCACTGTAGCCCTGTAATGAAACACAAATGGATGACAAAGTTAGCCAAGAATATCACAGTGGCGAGAAGTCTAAATCCAAACCAAGGCCACCAATACAACAGCTAACGTTCTACAAACAAGTAACTTATAACTATCGTCATCTTCGCTTTTGGTAAGCATCAAAAGTACATAAAATGGAAAGACCACTTCAGTTCTGGTTTAAAGATTTTCCAACAGTTTTGTTCAGCTCATAAAACTTTTTGGAAATAGACCATCCTGTTAATGTAAAGGAAATTTTACTAGTGCTTCATGTCCAATCAATCAATCTCTGAAGCAACTAAGCCTCAATCCAAACTAGTTCGGATCACTTATATGAATCCTTTCTCTATTTATTTTTTATGACGCGGGTGTCTGGGCCAGTTTGTGCGCACATCAACTATTCCACCTGGTCCGGCAACCTCCCACCAGCACAGGTACTGGATAACTGTTCCCACCATATGAAATATGAATCCTCTCTATTTGAGCTCATTTCATACTAGTTCTAGCTGTTATGATCACAAAATCACTAATATTACTGCAATCCAGTTTCCAGCAGCTCACGGTCAAAGAGCCCTTTCACTTTCTGATAGATTACAATGTAAATGTACAAAATCAAATGAAGGCAAATTCACATATGAAGTTTATGGCAGATGCAGCTGATTGTACGTTAAATTATCTATAACTCAATCTTCTTATGCTCATAATCAAGTTGACAAGCATGAGACGAGACAATGTTCAAACATCATATTCACGTCACCGACTAATTCGTTAACTGAGAGATCAAAATCATTTCATTGGAGAGAGGATTAAAAGCAGAACAAATTATCGAGTATAATTGATTCGATCGCACTACAAGAACCATTACCTTTAAGACATAGGCAGAGAATTCGATATCTGGATCTCAATTTTGACGATCGTTTAGAGAAAATCAATTTTCCGCTTCTCCGTTAAGTTTCCCCTCAGTTCATAAAATAGGGGAGACAAAAAAAAAAGAGCTTTTTCCGGGAGTGTTTGACTATTTTGATGTTCTTTTTATATATTCGATTCGTCTTTGCTGTTGTTTTTGGGAGTAAATGGGACTAATTAAAAAGAAAACATAAAATTGGAAAAAGAGACTGACAGTAGGTTACTGCCAGTGAAGTTCATTAAATCTTATGGTTGGGAGAGTTTGCCTCTTAAATTTATCCTGGCAGTTTGTTAAATATATAATATATAATTTTATTAAATTAGGTATGAAATAAGTTCATGACTTCTTTCGCTTTTAAAAAGTTCCTGATTATTTTTTATTTTTCTTTGGTAAATCATATATCGAGTAGTCTCAAAATGAATTTGTACATTTTCTGTTGCCTTAATCAAGGCAATTAATGGTTACGTTCTCTAAGATGTACTAAGCATTAACCAAAAACATGATATACTGCCACGTTACACGGTGTGGAAACTGAAGGGCTTGGATTTGGCTATCTGGCCCAAACTGGTCAGCTGTCTCAAACAAGATCTGTTAGCCAGTTTGAGCTTAATCACACAAACGATTTAACTTTTAAATATACTAGTTTTAGGGTACGCGCTTTATGTGTGTACCTATATTAATAAATATACAAATTTTAAAAATTACATGCATATCATTATATAATTTATAAGAATTTTTTTAAATAATAAATATTATCCTCATTTAGTTAGCTTAACAAATGAAGAAATTTTATTTAGATGCTTTATTTTGATTTATTTAGACTTGTGTCGAAATGTATAAAAATTATTAAGATTTATGTAACCTATTACTGAAAATAAAACATTAAAATATTTTTTTATCATAATTTTTTAAAGATTTGTCAAATAACACAAATTAAAAATTAAATTTTTTGGTCATTTAAAAATTTAATGAAAAAGTTGGCGTTATACCTTATAAAAATTTGATAGTGACAATGTAAAATTTAAAGAATGACTAATATTGAACAAGAAAAAACTTAGTATAAAAATTATAGCGAGATGTTTTCATTATTTGGATTGAATGTAAGAACAAAACAGTGACAACTCATTTATAATCTAGTTGTCTTCTATAATTTTATCTTATCGCTAAGGAAAAATTTAATAATAAAATTTTAGTGGATGTTAAGTCCTAAAATTAAAGGAAATATTAAATGATTATTTTGCCTAGATTATTACCTCCTCATCTGCAAATATAAGAGTCCATTAAAGGCCTTGTACTGTTGCAATTTAAAATTCTTTTACTAATCCACTTTAAATAAGTAAGATTATTATTGAAAGTTAATTTTCTTAAAGTATTGATATGCACACATTCGGTTGTCAATTTTCTTTGAATTAAGTGTGCACAAATATTTTAATACCAACATGACAGTAAAGTCATAGAAGTTAATCAAAATATTTTAAAATTTATTCAAAGACACACTTGAACTCATATTAAGGATGGGAAATAGTAGAAAATTTTATTTTCTAATGCACAGACGTCATAATAAATGGCACTCCTAATTAGTTTACATTATTTGAACAATAAACACCAGCATATTACAAGTTTATCCACTATCTCCACGTAATTTTTTTGAAGATATTTTTTATAATACCAAACATAGATTTATTTATATATTATTTAACTTGTCAACTTTTCTGTAAACAACAAGTTTTATGCCAATTAGGCTATTATATCAAACATGCCAACTATGACATTGTACTCCTCCAGAGCTCTTCATCATGACGGCTTCACACTAAGCAATGACTAATATGTATGAATAGAATAAATATCAAAGAAAGCTTAAATACAAAGAGTTTTTGTGCTTATGCCTTTTTAGTTTTCGTTGGCCTCTTTGCTTTTATATGAACCACTTAAAAATTATATTTTTGAGAATTTGTGAATATTATGAGAATCAAATTTACCTACCCCGATGAAAATATCAAAAGGCTAGATGCAAGGACGTCAATTGCTCTATTCTAAAATAAAAATAATTTCAGATCTCATAATATGTGTAATACAATCATAAAGAGGTAATCAAAATTATTTTTCCTTACAAAAGATGAGCGCCTTAAGCTGGCATAGCAGTTAGTAATTATTAATTAATTATAAAATACAAGGTAACAATTAATCTTGAATTGATAAGATCTTGAAATGATATGGTTAGAATATCTGACTGTTTTTTTATTACGGAATGCAATGCTCCAAAACTAATACAAAATTTGTAAAATGAGTCAATTTTAATTGTACATGAGACATTGTAAATAAAAATCACAATTGACAACTTTTTAATTTACAATTGTCTATCAAATACACACGAACAATTATTATTACATAACTTCAAGAACAAACTAAAGGTTAGGAAGCTTAAATCAAATTAAACAAATTTACCCCAAAGACATCGACGTTGTAAAGAGTTTATGATAGGCATATGCTAATCAATAGTTGCTAAATTCGTAAGAGGAAAATTCAATAGTTGAATTCTTCTACGAACCCACGAACATTGAAGAGCTTCTTCCTACGCCCAATTATATGATAGCTATAATAATTAAGATGAAAAAATTGTATGATACCTATAATAATTAAGATGAAAATAAAAGTTGTTAAGAACAGAAAGATACATAACGAAAATAAAAGGCCCCGTTACAAAAAATTTGTAGCCTAACGCAGTTTTGGTAAAAAGATCGCAAACCTAAACAAAGAAAGACACAACTACCTAATATAAATTTTGGTAATAGAATTCTAAATCCAACGTGAATCCTGGACCTAAACAAAGAAAAGCAACATCCCACAAAAAAGGCAATAAATAATCATTTTTGGTTTTCTCTTGCTTGGCGTATTTTTGGTTTTTTCTTGCTTGGCATAATTTGTGTAGTCGTTCAAATAAGAAAAAATTTAATAAGTAAGTTTTAGTTGACTTTAAATGCTAAATATTAGGAGAATAATTAAATGACGATTTTGTCTAATGTGAACTCTATTTTAAAAGGGTAAAAAAGACGAACGAAATTTCGCTAAAGGCCTTCGTGCTTTTAATATAATATAAATTAACTGTCTAAATATTTTTTGACGTAACTAATGTATTATAAAAACTAAGGGTTCACCAAACTATATAGAGAAACATGCTCTCTATTAGTTCTCACAGGACACACAATAGTAAGTAAATAACATAATAGAGTTTTACGTGGAAACTCCCAGCTCACGGGATTAAAAATCGCGACCTACAATCGTAGGATTTCAACTTCACTACTGAACACATTTTAGATTACAAACTATTGTAACCTAGGAATTAACCTCTTAATCCCTCACTAACTTGTAATAACTATATTACAAGCCCCTTTGTAACAACTCTATTACAAAGCTTACAACTCGACTAACTCTAGCCAAGACACAAGCACAAGGTTTATGATCTTACAAAAGGTTTCCTACATAATGCTTCTAACTAAGCTAAGTAGGAATTACAAGTAAATCACTTTAACAAAGATACAACATAACTAAGGAAATGTAATAACTCAATGCAGGAAACTGGTCCTTCGTTATGATGTTCTTTGTTCTTGAAGCCCTGAATGTCACTGGCAAGTTGGCAACACACTTGAGAGAAAACTTGATGAATTCTTGAATGTGCAAGTGTGATGTTTTGCCTTTTCTTCATATTAATATTACATAAGTAACATCACATGAATGATGTAAGCATGTTTGGTACAAGGGCATTCTTCATAAAGTGACTACTGCACTGTTTGCACTGTTGCGTGTGTGCAGAGAAACAATTGCAGCGACTTTATAGTTCTGGGGGTTGACTGGTACAGTCATCAAGGGAACTGATGTTCATCTGTTCCCTCTATTGTTTCTTTGACTCTTAGTGTTGGAACATGTCCCAGACTTGAGACTTGTTGATCTTGTGCACTTTGAGGATGTGGAGCAGTTTCCCCATCTGGTTCTTAATATTAAGCTTGTTAGATTATTAAAACATAACATGACACATAAGTTATCAATTTTCCCCTTTTTGATGATGACAAATTTGTAATTTAAATCCCCCCCACCCCAAAGTTTGCTCCCCCTCAATCAAATTTCCCCTGGTTAAATTACCCCATCTGGTTCCCCATCAAGTCAATCCCTCCCCCCCTAGCATCATAAAAAGATTAGACATAAGCAGTAAGCAAAAAGAAGACTAGCATGGGTAACTCATGCAACATGTGTGCACACAACAAGGCTAAAACATAGCAAAAGAGCAAAGCATGCATAGCAAAAGGACGGGAGATTCATTAACTTTGGAAATAAACAGGGAGCAATACCATTGTTACATAATCATCACAAATAAAATAACCAAAAAAAAAAAATACCAACCATTAAACATATCCAAACAAAGGAGACCAATACAGAGGACAGACAGATTAAATTTGACACTGGGAAGGGAACGATTTTAAGGAGCACTGGAAGGGGGAGGCAGAGATGAAGAGTCAATAGTTCTAAGGAGGATATCTATTCAGGCATTGGCGGACCCTTGCTCATTGAGTAACCTCTCCTTCAAGACCTCGACCTGTTTCCTGAGATCAACATTTTCTTTGGTCAGACGGGCAACCTCTGCGCCTTGTGTGTTGTTGGAACCGGGTGCCTCTTGAGCCTGACTAAGCTGTCCCTCAAGGATAACATTTCTTGCCTTCGACTTCCTTATCTCTTCATTGGCAATATTCTGAGCTTCAATCAGTTGAGAGATAGTGGAATTGCTGCCAACCCCTCCTTTCTTATCGATGCACTTACACTCTTCTAAGGTGGTCTTGGAGAAGGTCTGCTTGCGAGTACCCACAATAGCCTTTCCCAAAGGGACTTTGAAGAACTCAAATAATTTGGTGAGTGGAAACCCGTAGGTTAGCCCATGATTACCATCTTAAAATCTGCTACTTTCTTCATGTGCTCAATCATGATACCCGACAGATTCATAGTGGAATATGCATCCAGTGCTTCCATGAGGAACATGTCTGCTCGTGACGTAATGGAACGCCTTTCTGCACGAGGGAGAAAAATATTGTTCACCATATCGACTAACAATTGGTACACTGGAAGGAGGGCCTTCTTGTGTACCCATTCCCCCTGTTGTACTGCATCATCCTTCAAAATGGCATTTATGACATTTGAAGAACAAGCCCTCCCAATGAAGGATATACTGTCAGTAGGCACTCCCAAGTTGGTTCCCAACACAATTTCATCCATCACAAAGTCAACCCCATTCACCTTCATGCAGATGTTGTCATCCTTAACTGTGAAAAAATCAGCATAGAAACTGGGCACCTCTGCCTCATACACCTTAGGACTCTCATGTGTGAACAAATGTGTCCATTGTTGAAATTTGCAAATATCAATCAGTTGGCGCATTCCTGCCATGTCAAGAATATTAGGATAAATGTTCTGCCCCACAACACCTTCTGGTTTCTCAGATTTTCCCTTCCTTTATTTTTGGCCACACCTACTTTGGCCTTCTTGGAGGAACCGGATTCCTCATTGGCACCAGACTTTCGTTTCACTGATTTTCTCACACTTTTCTCTTTCTCTGCGAACTTGTCAGGAATGTTCTCAAACGCAGATTTCTCAGAAATTGTCTTACCAGACTCCTCAACCACTTTCTCGCCAGACTCTCCCACTTTAACATTTCCAACCTCCATCACGCTCACAAATGACACTTTCCCAGATTTTGGAACAGTAGGGGTCGAGGACTTACGAATTAAGGGACTGGATTCCTCATTCACCTCGTCATCAACGTCAAAAACAAGTGTTGTAGGCATTACCTCTTCATGTACCAACTTTCTACCCTTCAGCAACCTCTTCCTCTTCTTTTCTTTCTTATTTTCCTTCAGAGTGGACTCAAAAGCTTCCTTCTTTTGCAGCCTAGTACTAGGTCTTGCAGGAGTGGGCATTTTGGGAGTTTCCCTTCTACTCCTAGCACTAATAAATCTTGCAAGAGCTGAATCATCATAGTCTTCTTCACTATCCTCATTTTCTTCCTCTGACCGAGATCTCATCTCAGGAGCAATAATGGTCAATAACTCAACATAGAAATGACGAGAGGGAGCGGGATCGATACTGACCTGGGGTTCTTTTGAAGAACATGGGGTTTCATTCCAAGTAGGAGCAGAGGGCTCTTCTTGAGCAGAGGGATCGGGCCCTTCATGTGGTTCCAAAGTAGTACTGTAAGGTGCCAGATTTTTTACAGGCACCAGTTCCCTTCACTCTTCCTGTAGACTATCACCTTCCCCTGAGACTCATTGGTTTCAGACACACCTTCATAACCACCAACCACACATCCCTTAATACTGATTGACAACATATTCTCTATGGACTTTTGTTCTTTTAGTCATAAAGTAAAATCAGAAGGCACATGAAGAATATTACATGTAGAATCGGCAACATTTAAATCGAGGTCTGGGGTAGTCATTGCTGATTTGTCACCATTACGAACCAAACCTCGTTGTGCCTCAGAACTCTCTTCCATTTTAGACTGGAGACTTCCTGATTTTCTTCTCCCTCTATTTTTCCTTGTTCATCCATTTTTTCCGGCGAGGCAGAAGGAGAGGTCGTAGCCACAAATCTCACGGGATTTGAAGTTTTGAGACTCCGATGAGAACTAAGTCTTGATTAGGTTGGAAAAGAGGCAGTGGTTGGTTGGGAATCTTGCTATTTGGATTGGGTGGCGTAGGGTGCTTAGACTCTGTCACCGGTGCTTCAAGAGATGAAGACACAATAGGGACGATACTTGGGACATTTGTGGCTTCGAGATTCTCAGACATGGTGGAGAGTAGTGAGAGTTTATGGAAGAAGAGAGTGTTTGGGTGTTTAGAGAAAAGATACATTTTGGCTTTTGATGTGAGTTATGAGAGTGACAGTGTTTGGGTTTATTTAAAGGGGGTGAGAGACCGGTTAGGAACGAGTATTGATTTTCTGGGTAGATGGATCGTTTCGTAACAGGTAGTATGCTTGGGTTCTAAAAAAGGAAAAAAGGGAGACTGACATGTTAATGACGTGGCACAGTTTTAGCCGTTTAAAAAATTATGATGAGAGCACAAAGGAACTACTAACCTGTGTCAAAGGAACCGGGTTCCGTGACAAATTATGCAAATGTGAGCCTCATCCTTTTACCAAAGTGCAATACCATTAACTCATTGTTTTCTCTGTAATCGCCATGCGTGTCTACCTGTAACAGTATGAAAATGAGTTAGACCTTGCCAATAAACACTTTTTAGCTATTTTACCTGTTCATTTATTTCATAGCCAATCATCGAGGGAACAGGTTCTCAGCTTGATTTTATCAACCCAAGTGACAAACGATTCTTTTCAAAGTGCTCTCTGCTTAGTGCTTTGGTGAAGACTTCTGCAGTTTAATCTTCTGTGCTGCAAAAGTTCATGCAAATAAGCCATTTTCCAACATTGTCTCTGAGAAAATGATGTCGAATATAAATATGCTTTGTTCTCTTGTGCTAAACTGGGTTATTTGCCATGTTGAGATAACTGGTGTTATCACACAGTAACGACACACAATTAGAAAACACGCCAAAATCTTCTAACTGTTTCTTGATCCACAACAATTGAGCATAACAAGAGGAGCTACCACATACTCAGCATCTGTAGTTGGAAGAGCCACTGAGTTTTATTTTCTTGTATCCCGTGAAATTAGACACGTTCCCAAAACGTGTTCCATGCCAGAAGTGCTTTTCCTATTCACTAGATAACCAGCATAATCAGCATCAGCATACCCGATCAAGTCGAAATTGTCTCCTGAGGGATAGTAGAGAACCAGGTCCTGCGTTCCTTTTAGATATCTCAAGATTCTTTTTGCATCCTTCAAATGATATTCCTTTAGATTTGATTGAAACCTGGCACATAGTCCCACACTGATAATGATATCTGGTCTGCCTGCTGTGAGATACAAGAGTGTCCTAATGTTACCTCTGATATGGTCTCATTCACAGGGGAACTGAGTTCATCCATGTCCAGATGAGTGGCCGTGGAAATAGGAGTATCAAAGATTTTTGAGCTTTCCATTTCAAATCTTTTCAGAAGCTCTTTGATGTACTTCTGCTGACTTATCATTGTGCCCTTAGGAGTTTGCTTAGCTTGCAGACCCAGGAAGAAATTTGATTCCCCCATCATGCTCATTTCAATCTCACTTCCCATGAGCTTTGCAAACTCCTCACACAGAGAATCATTTGTTGCACCAAAGATGATGTCGTCAATATAGACTTGCACACTGAGCAGGTTCCTCCTCCATTTCTTCAGAAATAAGGTGTTGTCAATTTTTCATCTTGTAAATTCATTTTATAGGAGAAATTTGGACAATCTTTCATGCCATGCACGAAGAGTATGCTTCAGTCCATATAAGGCCTTGTCGAGTTTAAAAACATGCTCAGGATGATATTCGAACCCAGGTGGTTGCTTGACGAAGACTTATTCTTTTGTAAAACCATTCAGAAATGCACTTTTGACATCCATTCGGAACAATTTAAATTCCATATGATATGCAAAGGCAATGAGGATTCTGATGGCTTCTATTCGAGCAACTAGAGCAAAAGTTTCATCATAGTCGATACCTTTTTCTTGATTATACCCTTGAAGTACTAGTCTTGCCTTGTTCCTTGTTTTGTTCCCAAACTCATCAAGTTTTTTTCTAAATGCCCACCTGGTTCCTATAACAGTTATATCAGAAAGGTCGAGGAACCAGGTGCCACACGATGTTCCTCTCAAATTGATGAAGTTCAACTTGCATAATCCAATCGACATCTTTCAATGCTTCCTTGATATTTTTGGACTCAATTTGAGAGAGAAAGACTGAGAAGGCAAGGGAGTTCCTTGACTTTGACCTAGTTTAAATCCCTGAGTCAAGAGGAGTGATCACATTTTGGAGAGGGTGTGAGCTTTCATGCTTCCAGTTAGACACCCGAATCTCATTATGAGAGGGTTCAGGTTCTTCTGAATGCGACTCATTGTTGACATGAGTCCCGCTTCTCAGCTCAGCATCTAGGGTTCCTTGCACAGCATCAATGACTCCGTTCTCAGATTTAGTTGTTTTGATCGAGGAACCAGGTTCCTCTACTTCATCTGGAGACATAGCTGCATCAACATCACTTGATTCCTTGACGTAACTCATCACGTCAGCTTTTCCATTTGCCATATCATTGACTTCACATGGAACTATTGACTGCTCTTTGTCTTGATCAATCTTATCATGTGAATATTTCCTACAGAGTTGGTGTGATTTATCAAATACCACATGTATTATTTCCTCAATACACTGAGTTCTTTTGTTGTAGATTTTGTATGCTTTGATTTGTGACGAATAGCCCAGAAAGATTCCTTCATCGCTTTTGGCAAATTTTCCAAGTGCTTCCTTATCATTGTTGAGGACATAACATTTGTATCCAAAAGTCCTTAAATGTGTTATCTTGGGTTTCCTCCCATTTAACAGTTCATACGGAGTCTTGTTCAGGAGGGACCTGATCATGCACCTGTTCACCAAATAGCATGCAATGTTGATAACTTCTGCCTAGAAGCTTTTAGAAATGCCTATGTCAATTAGCATTGTCCTTGCCATGTCTTCAAGAGTCCTATTTTTCCTCTCTACGTCACCATTTTGTTGAAGTGTTTTTGGAGCTGAAAATTATGACTTATGCCATTGTCAACACAAAATTTGTCAAATTTTGCATTATCGAACTCTGTGCCATGATCGAATCTTATTCACACAACATTATGACTCAGCTTCACTTGGATCTTCTTCACGAATGCAACAAACACTAGAAAAGTTTTATCCTTGGTTTTGAGGAACAAGGTCCAGGTGAATCTAGAATAGTCATCCATTATTAAAAAAATGTACTTTTTTCCTCCTCTACTTGGCACCATCATAGGTCTACACAGATCCATGTGAAGGAGATCAAGTAGCTTTGAGGTGCTGATTTCCTTTTTGGGCTTGAAGGAAGACATGACTTGCTTTCCTTTTATGCATGCATCACACACCTTATGATATTTGAAGCTTGAATTAGGCAGGCCACGATCCAGGTCCTTCTTGACCAATTTGTTTAGCAAAGTAAAACTTGCATGACCCAATCTTCTGTGCCATAGTTCAGCATCATCATCAACAACACCCAAACATGTGAGATTCCCATTTTGCAAGGACTCAAAATCAGCAAGATAAAAGTTTTTTGTATCTTCTTACCATCAGGACCACTTTACCAGTCACAATACTTGTGACTGTGCAGACTTTTGACACAAATTCTACTTTGTTTCCTTTGTCGCAGATTTGGGAGACACTAAGTAGGCTATATTTCAAGCCGTTGACATAATACACATTTTCAATTGAGTGAGTGAGTGACTTCCCAATTGTTCCTACTCCCAGAATGTATCCTTTTTTGCCATTGACAAAGGACACATCCCTCCTTGTAGGGCTTTGAGTGAAATGAAATCATCAATGCTTCCAGTCATGTTCTTAGAACAACTACTATCAATGTACCATTTTTGCTGCTTCCTTTCACTGCTCCCAGCACAAGAGAATCAAGGATTAGACTTAGGAACCCAAACAAGTTTGGGTCCCTTGTAGTGAGGAAAAGGACGAATTAAACTTCTTTTTGTCCAGGCAGGCATTATACATTTCTTACCAGAGGGACCAGGTTCCTTAGCAGTAGTTATTTTTTCAACAAAAACTTTATTCTTTTGTTGGGGCTGAATTCTAGCCGTACAGTTTTCTTTAAAGTGCCCAGTGTTGCCACAGGGAGTGCAAAGCCAGTTATTAGGAACAGTAACATACTTGCTATGTGAATTATAGGGAGTCTTTTCCTTTTTGAACCCCACTCCTTGCATGTTCCCACTATTGCTGTATACATGGTAGCAATTGTATCAGAGGTCTAGGTCTATTTCAACGATTTTTCTAGGTCACTTTTAACTCTGCCCAGATCTTCTTGAAGGTGTCTATTTCTTTCAAGTTCAACACACTGACTAGATTTCATAGATTTGAGTTCATTTTCAAGCTTAATGTGTGCCTCACTTCCAACGTCCTTTCCCTTTTGGATAGTCCCAGAATTGTTTCTCTTTTTAATTATTCTATTGTGGTCCATGAGAACCACCAACAAGTCATCTCTCTCATTTTCTATGTCTTCAACCTTTTTAACCAGAACACTGTTTTCTTTCATTAAATCCTCGATAGTTTCTTTTAGGTCAGTCACTGCAATTACTAAATCATCTCTCTCATTTTCTACCTCTCATAGCTCTACAGTTAAAGAACTTTTATCATTTATAATACTGTGATAAGCATAAATTAAGACATTTGTCAAAGATATAAGCTTTTTCTGAGAATAAGACTTCAAATTTCTTTGAACATATAGAAAGTTTATCTCTTCGTCATCATTATCTTCATCCTCGTCAGATTTTTCCATTAGGGCAAAGATAGAATCATAATCAGCTGCTTCACTTTCAACTGCCATCATGGAGGTATCACCTTGTGCATGATCTTCTCCGGACTCACTGAAAGAATCTCCCCATGCAGCAAGAGCTTGTTTCACAATATTTTCAGCAACTTCTTTTCTCTTGAATTTTTTGTCAGGAATCAAATTCCTATTTGCTGCTTTGTCAGTGTTGTGCTTGTACTATTCTTGCTTGAGAAGGGGACAATCCTCGATGAAATGTTCTGGATTCCTTCACTTATGACATAAGTCATATCCTCTTGGTTTGCTGGAGCTACCCTTCTTTGGAAATCTCCAATTCTGCGAAGCATCTTCTAAAAAACTCTTTGACAGGTAAGTCATATCAGCATCCTCACCACTTGATTCATTGTTGTCTGTCTCGAGGACCAGGTTCTTCTACCTCTTGGGCTCTCTTCTTTCATGATCCTTTTTCTTCTTCATTTCATAAGTTTTCAGATTTTTAATGAGCTCATCAATGGTTAGTTTTTGCAGATCCTTTGCCTCCGTGATAACATTTACTTTGCATTCTCAGGAACTAGGTAATACGCTGAGTATTTTCCTGACAAGTTTGTTCCTTGGGATGATTTCTACTAGAGAATGAAGCTCATTGATGATATAAGTGAAGCGAGTGTGCATGTCCTGAATGGACTCATCATCCTTCATTTCGAAGAGTTCATACTCAGTGGTTAGCATATCAATCTTCCATTGCTTGACTTGAGTTGTTTCCTCGTATGCTGTTCAGAGAGATTCCTAGATCTCCGTGGCAGATTGACAGACAGAAATTCTGTTGTATTCGTCTGCTCCAATGCCACAGACGAGGATCTTTTTTTCTCAAAAGAACCCGCTCTGAGGTTCCTTTCTAGGTGTTAGCTTGATAGAAAGAACCCGCTCCGATACCAATTGATAGAAACTGAGGGTCTACCAAACTATATAGAGAAACAAGTTCTCTATTAGTTCCCACAGAACGCACACACAACAATAAGTAAATAACACAATAGAGTTTTACGTGGAAAACTCCCAGCTCACGGGATTAAAAACCACGACCTATACTCGTACGATTTCAACTTCACTAATGAGCAAACTTTAGATTACAAACTATTGTAATCTAGGAATTAACCTCTTAATCCCTCACTAACTTGTAATAACTCTATTACAAGCCCCTTTGTAGTAACTCTATTACAAAGTACAACTTGACTAACTCTAGCCAAGGCACAAACACAAGGTTTATGATTTTACAGAAGGTTTCCTACACAATGCTTCTAGCTAAGCTAAGTAGGAATTACAAGTAAATCACTTTAACAAAGATACAACATAACTAAGGACATGTAATAACTCAATGCAGGGAACTGGTCCTTCGTTATGATGTTCTCTGTTCTTGAAGCCATGAATGTCACTTGCAAGTTGGAAACACACTTGAGAGAAAACTTGATGAATTTTTAAATGTGCAAGTGTGATGTTTTGCATTTGCTTCATGTTAATATTACATAAGTGACATCACATGAATGGTGTAAGCATGTTTGGTACAAGGGCATTCCCCATAAAGTTACTGCTGCACTATTGCGTGTGTGCAGAGAAACAGTTGCAGCGGCTTTACAACTATGGGGGTTGATTAGTACGGTCAACAAGAAAACTGATATTCATCTGTTCCCTCGGTTGTTTTTTTGACTCTTAGTGTTGGAACATATCCCAGACTTGAGACTTGTTGAGTACTTTGAGGATGTGGAGCAGATTTTCCATCTGATTCTTAACATTAAGTTTGTTAGATCATCAAAATATAACAGGACATATAACTTATCAATGTAGTTCAATAAGTGATAACAGGTTACTTATAATCAATTAATATTATTTAAATTATGTCATAAAATTTGCAAGTGACATAAAAATATTTTTCAGACGTTAAGGCCTATAGAATCTAGACTCTAAACATCTCATTATCTGTTAATTTATATGACTTAATTGCATAAATAATTTTTATGCTGACCACAGAAAATGACGAAATTAATCAGCAATTCATGGGCGAGATGATGACAGATGAGATCACAGAAGAGTGACGTGGTCAACACATAGCCTGTTCAACTCATGCATAATGCACACGTGTGCTGCACCTTTCAGCTCCAATTACACGTGTGTTGTATTATATGTTGTTTTGGCAGCATATAAATGCAGCCAATAACGGGTGTTATGGATCTGCTTGAAAAAAGAAAGTGAAAGTAAGATAAAAAGAAGAAAGAATGGCATCAAACTTGGGGCCAGCATATGCATATACAGTGGTGTATGTTAAAGACGTTGCCAAATCTGTCGCTTTTTATGCTAAAGCCTTCGGCTACAACGTTCGCCGCTTAGACGATAATCGCAAGTATGTTGTCTATCCTCCATATATATATATATATATATATATATATATATATATTCTAGGAAGTCGGTTTGATTTGGTTTGCCTTTGTTTTGTGAGCTCAAATTTTGATGTTAATGAGAATTGTTTTTTAGTTATGTTAGATGAAATTGATTTTATAATTTGCTGTTATTTTCAAAAGCAAAAAGATACAAAATAGTATGAGCTTTTCCGGCTGTTTGATTTTTAATTTAGTAAAAAAATTTCTAAGCTCTCTCTATACACGCCTTGGTTAAGAATATTATGTTATCTTTGTGATTTAACTTTGTAGATGGGGAGAATTGGAGAGTGGAGCCACCACAATAGCATTCACGCCTATCCATCAGCACGAGACAGATGACTTAACGGGTCAGGTGCAGACCCCTCATTCCCGGAGCGATAGACAACCCGTTGAGCTTTGCTTTGATTATGTAGACATCCATGCTGCCTACAAGGTACTCATACAGCTAGTCACCAATTTCTCTTTTTCACTTTTGAATCCAATCAAGTAAACTTGTAATTGGGACTGTTGATTTAATTTTTACGTGTTGTTTTCGTGGATTATTTTATGTCGATTCAGAGGGCAGTAGAAAGTGGGGCAGTTGCTGTGAGCGAGCCTGAGGAGAAGAAATGGGGACAGAAAGTTGGATATGTACGAGATCTTGATGGCAACATCGTTAGAATGGGAAGCCACGTCGATCCTAAGTAGTCGCATTACTGATCAGAGCTCATCAACGATATTAATTAGGAATACTTTTAGCCGTTCAGCTGTGTGTTAATTTAGTTGTGGAATAAATTGTATTCTCACTGTGTAGTGAATACGGAATAAACAGAATTTTTATGTTGTTCCATAGTTTTTCTCCTTATGTTAAAACTTTAAAAGGTTCCCTTTACCACTGGAGGTTTAGGAGTTAAGTGCGGTCATTAATTTTTTTCAACTTGACCTATTAGAACCACGAAGGGGTGTCGCTCAGTAAGATCCCCCGAAGTTGGATGGCTTGATTTATCCTGATGCATGCCTTTGAACTTCAAGGCCGAAGGTGTATTCCTAATATCTACAGATTTAAGATTTAGGGAGAAAGTTGTCCTAAGTCTTTAAATGCAGGTGACCATTTAAAATACCTCTAGGAAACATTAAACCCCGAAAAATGCACATGAGGGTTAGCTAAACCCCGAAAAATGTGCCTTTGGTGGTGTCACAAAGGGGAATCAAAATCAATCTAGATAATAGAAGATTATCTAACCAACCCTTAGTGGCTTGTAGGAAAAAATACTTGTGAACGGCTGAATAACCTTTGTTTCGATGGCAAGTTTTTTGCTTCCCATTAGGGATTTTTCATCGAGCCAAAGACTATTAGTAGTGGTTTGTTGTTTCAATGCCTTGTCATTTAAAGGTCATATCTATGCTGGTGACGTTTTCTTTGTAGTATGTTTTTTGTTGCTGCCTCGTTAAAAATTTTACCGGAAAAATTTAATTGGGACAAAAATTGGGCGAATGAAAAAAAAGTGCAGTGCATACTTTCAGTATAACTAAGCTTCACTTTGAGGTAAGTCACGTTCCAGTAAGCTTCACTTTGAGGTAAGTCACGTTCCAGTTGCTCGGTAATTTGACTGTGTCTTGGTTTTCTAATTCGTATGATCCTTTTTCGGTGATAGCTGAAACCCGATATGGACTTTCCCATGTCACACTCAGCTTTTCCGCGTTGAGCTCCTGGTTGTTCTGAGTTATTTTTCTCAAAACTAAATCTCCCACTTTAAAATAGCAGAGATTAGCCCTCCGGTTATAGTATCTTTCCATTATATGCTTCTGGGCCACCATCCTTATGTGCGCCAAGTCCCTACGTTCATCAAGCAGATTCAATTTGATCAGCAATGCTTCATTATTTGCTTCTTCATCTACCGGGAAGTACCGCAAGATCCGCTCTCCTACTTTCACCGGGATCAGAGCTTCTGCACTGTATACGAGAGAGAAAGGAGTCTCTCCGGTGGTTGACTCAGTTGTCGTCCGGTATGCCCACAATACTCCCGGTAACTCTTCGAGCAACTTTACTTTAGATGCTTCCAACCTCTTTTTGAGGTTTTAAATAATCACCTTATTGGTTGATTCTGCCTGCCCATTTGCGCTCGAATGATATGGAGAATATGCGAGTATGTTATTGTTTTAATTTTCAGGTCTTCAAGAAATTATGTGACCTTGGGGCCTATCAACTGTGGCCCGTTGGCAACCTCTTTCGGTATTCCGAACCGGCAGATTATGTTTCCCATAGGAAATCGACCACTTCGTACTTGCCAATATTTTTTGGTAAGAACCTTCTTTAACCTATTTAGTAAAATAATAAGTTAAAATTAAAACAACCCTTATCTTCTCGGGACCTGGTGGCAGCGAGCCGACTATATCTACCCCCTCATTTGATGAATGGCCATGGGATAGTATCGAATGTAGCAGTTCTGCCCCAATTGGTGCACAAACGGCGCATGGAGTTATTTGTCGCATTTCTGAATGAATGTCTTCACATCTTGCTCCATCCGGGGCCAGTAGTATTCGACCCTAACCAATTTTCGGACCAACGAACTTTCACCAAAATGGTTCCCCCAAATTTCTTCACGAACCTCTTTCATGACGTAGTCAGCCTCGGAGGCTCCTAAACATCGGGCCAACGGGGCTTGGAATGACTTTCTATATAACTGCCCTCCCCAGAAGCTGTAATGAGCCGCTTTGGTGTGAAGCACCCGCGATTCCTTTGGGTCTTTGGAAAGCTTGTCGTGCTCAAGGTAATCAATGATCTCATTCCTCCAGCCCCACACTAGGTTGGTTATATTTACTTTGCAATAACCATCTGCATACAGTACCGAATGCATGAGCTGTACGACAGTATCAGAATCTGATCCTTTCATCTCTGTGGACGACCCCAAGTTGGCCAATGCATATGCTTCTACATTTTCTTCTCTCGGAATGTGAGTGATCGACCACTCCCGGAACCGTGTAAGGAAAGCTTGGAATTTAATCACATATTGTTGCATGTGTTCCTCCTTTGTATCAAAGATCCCGTTAACTTGGTTTACCACCATATGCAAATAACATTTGATTTCTACGACCTCCAAGCCAAGTCCCCGGGCCAATTCAAGTCCTACAATTAATGCCTTATACTCGGCATTATTGTTAGTCAAAGGAACAATTTCTGTGACCTGCCTCAAGGTTTCTCCCGAAGGCGTGATTAGTAACAGCCCGAGCCCAGACCTTTCACATTGGAAGCTCCATTTGTGAACAAGGTCCAAACTCGTGATGTCGTTTTCGACACCATCACCGCTTCTTTTGCTGCCAAAGACAGCAGACCGGGACTGAAATCGATCACGAAGTCGGCCAAAACTTGTGATTTGATCGCAGTCATAGGTTTCCATTCAATATCAAATTCACTCACTTCAACTGTCCATTTGTCCAACCTACCTGACAACTCGGGTTTGTGAAGGACATTTAAGGGAAAGGTTGTCACCACGGCTATAGGGTGGCATTGAAAATAAGACATAAGCTTTCAAGAGGCGACTACGAGAGCTAAGGACAATTTTTCGAGGTGTAGATAACGTGTTTCAACTCCCGAAAAATTTTTCTAACATAATATATAGGAGATTACGTACTATCGTCCTCCCGGACTAGAATGGAACTTACCGCGACCTCCGAGATCGCCAAGTATATTAGAAATTTTTGCCTGCCTTTGATTTTGATAGTGACAGAGGGATCGATAGATACCGTTCAGGTATTCTATGGCTTGTTGGCATTCTGGAGTCCATTCGAAGTTGGTCTTCTTCTTCTTCAATAGGAGAAGAAGTGATGACATTTTTCGAAGACCGAGAAATGAACCTGCTTTGAGAGGCCAATCTCCGGTTAGCCTTTCGACTTCTTTCATGCGTGTCAGTTGGTCAGGAATGTCCTCGATGTCTTTGTCTTCTTGATGGCAAAGTTCCTAACGGGAAATAAACCTTTCCATCGAATCAAAGATTATCCAACCATCTACTAGTGTTTTTCCTCAAAGGAGCAAGACTTCTCGTGTTCCAATTTGCATTATTCGCATTAGGACACAAGGGGAAGAGTACGAGAAAATGGCAACCTGATTGCCAGAAAAATCGTGACTACGAGACTGGGGAACAATAGTGGCTCACCGGGACCGGGAACTGTACAGATAGCCCAGTAGAAACAAGTTGTACAAATTAGCCATATGTATTGTCAATTTATTTTATTTCAGAAAACGAATGCTTATATACTTTTGAAGATAGAAGTAATAAAATGAAGTCCTTTTATTTTTATCTTGTTTCTTGTCCAAACGATGAATTGACGTTATCAACTGAAAGTTAAATAAGCACTTCAAATGCTAGTGCCGGAATGAACAGGAGACGTCCTCTCAAGAGCACTGTAAATATAAGAGGGCCCTCTATTAAGAAACTCTCACAGTAAAGGATTGGTTTCGGAAGAATTTATGCCCGGAACCCAAATGCTATCGGGGGAAAATACACCCAAAGCCTTGCTTAATTTTAAGAAAAAATAATGAACTTTGCGCAATACTTAGATAGAAGTATTTTTATTTATTAAACATGCCAAATGGCATAAATAAAAAAATACAAAAGGAAAACAACAACAGAAAAGAAAGAAAAAAAGGCTAAACTACGTTGCCACCGGAACTCGGGAGAAAGAGAAGTATATACGCCCCCGGGAGAAGCATGTAGATCTGCCGTCGGTGCATGATCTTGGAATTCATCATTATTCTCTTCAAGTTTCTCCTCGATTCCAAAGAATTCAGAATCAGAGATAGAATAGTTAGTTGAATTAGGCTGAGCCGTGAGGCATTCTCGAGCAGTTAACTCCAGCATTTGGGCCTTGGCGATTTCATCGAGGATATCAATAATGCCCGGTTTAGCCTCTTCCAATGTTTCCCTCCTCATATGGTACATACAATGTGCTATTTCAATGATGAGAGAATTCCCTTGGTGCTGATGTTTTGCTTTAAGCCTATCAACCTCGGTCAAAAGGCCCTCCCGCTCGTATCTAATGGCACTATGGCTAAGGCCGAGATCACAGATTGTGGTTATGTGAACCTTTTTTCACTCCATGATCTTCTTATACCTATCTTCAATCCCGACCAGTTTCTCTTTCGGAAACAGTAGCCTCCCCAGTTTTGGAATTCAAAGTTGCCTCCAAGTAATTTTCTTGTTCGATAAAGGCCGACTCATGCTCGACAGAAGCAAGCACAACATCTTGAACTTCAGACCACTTAGACGTATTTTTTTGGAATTTAACATTTAATTGAGAAGCTTCTTGACTAATGGTCACTACCTCCTGCTCGCTAAGCTGTAGACGGGCCTCAATATCACTCGCCTAAACAACTTTTGCCTCTAGCGTTGGGAGGCGCATGACAAGTTGATTCCTTGATTCCTATAGGCCAATAGTTGATACTGCTCGGATTTGAGTCCCTCTTTGTCGAGGATCAATCTATGAAGGCCCTCGGAAGCAAGGAAGTTGGCTTGCGAAGCAAATACCAATATTAGAAACCCTGTCATAATAAGTCAACAAAAAAAACAAACAGTGAAAAGAACAAGTACAATACCACTACTGCATTGTTCGTGGCGGTATTTATCATACACTCGCCCGAAAGAGAGTATTTTCTTCTTATCTTTATCTGATTTTTGGGGCTTCAGATAATTGGCGAGTTCTACCAGCTTGGCTTCAGATAATTAGCGAGTTACACCTGTACAGCCTATGAAACTCCGTTTGCATCGAGAGAAAGACACTCCTCCTTTTCTGTGGATCTTCTTAAGGGGCCGAGTATTTGTGCCCCAAATTTCCATGGTGAGGGGACCGGGAAGGAGGGACATCCTCATCTCGGGCATCTGCGGCCGGTGGAGGAGATTTAGCAGTTGCAGGTGATGAAGGTATGGCCGGTATGGAGGGAAGCTGATGGCGTTGAAGGTTGAGAAGCTGCAGCTGCAGCAGGGGAAGTGCTGTTTGTTGGTTGTTCACCAACTGATGGAAAAGAGATCCAGTATCCGTCCTTATAGAACCGAAATCGGAAAGGGAGAATCAGTATTATCCACCAAATCCATTTTTTCAAAGAGCTCGCCCTCGGTTAGGCATTCTATTGAGCTGATGAAGATCGTTGTCTCCTTTGTGGGGAAGCTCCTTCATCAATGGCTTCCCCATCATCTTCAATAACCATAGTGACTGCGGCTTGATCTGGTGTGGATTTCTTAACTTTCTTTTGTTTACACTCAAACGAGGAAGAATGCCTCCTTTTTGGTTGCTTGTTCTCTAGTCGGGGACTCTGAGAAGAAGCACTTGCACTGGAAGCAGACTCGAGGGTACCAGTCCGGTGAAAGCATCCTTCAACAACCTCGCAGCCTCTGCGGGATCGACCAAAACAACCTCCTCAGGGACGGAGATAGGACCCTGCGGGAAACCTGAATCAAACGAGAAGGTAGGGTTAGCAGGTTTACTCATATACAAAGATGGAACAAAAAAAAAAGAGTTTATCGTGGTTCTTAACCCTCTACCCGTATTTGGGGGCCAATTCCTTCCATCGGTGGGTCTTTAGCGTAGTGATGTCCAGAATCTTCTGAATCCACCGATCCAGACCTTTAAACCTTGGTGGTGTCCACCGAGTTGCTAAAATAATAAAAGAAGCACGGTTAGCAATGACTTGAAACCACCCTTTTTTCTGAAATAGATAAACGTTAAAACTTACGTGAACGACTCCAGGATTCGGGGAAAGTTGGAGTTGTGGCGGGATGATATCTCTGGTAGCAATAACGACAAACTGCTCCATCCATCCACGATCATTGTCATCATCCATGCTGGTAAGTAAAGCATAGTGGCCACGCTTGCTGAAGTTTATTACCCCTATTTTGGGGGAGTAGAGGTTAATCATATGAGCCAAGGTGAAAGGTTCCTTCCTTTCCAGGCACAATCGCCACATATAGGCCACCGTTCGCCACACCAAGGGGTCCACCTGAACCAAACAAACTTGGTATGTGATACACAAATTCCTTCTTAGTGAAGTTACTTGTTCCACCGGATCGGGAGCAATGATGTTTAAGGCATGGAAGTCACAGTCCTCCTTCATAGTAGGAATACCAGAAGAGCGAATAGAAAAATGATATTTACCAACAACCCAAGTTTAAGGGTTTGAAGTGGGGGACTTCTCTTCAAAGTCCTTAGTTGTGTTGGGATGTTTGGGGATGATGATGCTCACCGTGGCAGGATCGTCATCAAGATCTACCTTTTTGTCTTTTCTCCTTTTCGAGCCCCCACTGAAGAGAAGACTTGATTTCTTGAAAGAATTAATATAATAAGCCACAATGAGGAGGAGATGATAGAGTTTTTTGAAGAAGAACAAGGAGAGATGAAAGAAGAAGGTACTTAAATGAATAGAAGTTGAGAGAGTTTATGAAACTATTAGAAGTGAAAGAAGAAGAATAAGGCGTAGAAGTAAAGGCATAAGCGACTAAAATTGTGGTCATGATTACCTCAAGAACCGGCAAAAATATTGCTAAATCGTGGAGTAACACATGTTCAGGTTATTAAATGCGAGGAGACGTGCGTCTTATCAAGTGTCATAAACTTTGTAGAAAGGTTCAGAAGATTTCCTGTTCACCAACTTCCGGGTGACATAAAGGCGTGCTACCGGAAAGTAGGGGGACTATCTGTATAAGGTAAAATCGATTTACATTAAATGCTCGAATGATAGCATGACACGTGGAATCGAAGGTAGACGGAAGATGAAGCGAGAGGAAATCAATACCGAGAGCGGCAACTTCAGTTGGCACCGGGTAGACCCCGAAGGGAACATAATCAACAGAAGCAAACATATATTTATCACCATATGAAGGATATTCCTCACTATTTAACATACAGCCGTTGTAGAGAATTTTGACACATTGTCTGTTATTACATATTCATCAGTGATCCATTATTGTCATTTAAGAGGGGCTTGATCTCAGGACCTTGTTTCCTAGTTATAGCTATAAATAGTGACTTCAACAACTATTGTAGGTCACGAAAATTTCTGAAAAAACTTGTGCTACACATTATTCTCAAGTTAAATAATACTTTATTTTTTGTCGAATATTGTTCTTATCACTGTTTTCGGAAGCTCTGCTCCCGCAACCAGGCTGCTTGTTGTTTATTTTTATTTAAAAGCTAAGTCTTATATTTTTCTTTAATTTATGTATTATTTTTGGATTAAATCAGTTCGCTTGTCTATAATCACACAACAAATTCAAGTATATTATTTTATGGGTAAACAGATCAAATATCAGGCGAAAAACAAAAAAAAATTATAAATATATTAAATAGTCACTAAATAGGTGGAAAGAAAAGGTATCATGCTATCTCATATTTGGAATATCAGGTGCTTGCCTTATATCGAATGGGACCATGTTATTGAAGAATTGCAATATTAAAGGCATGCAGTTCGCGAGCAGAAATCACGCTTTTGCAAAATATGAATAGTTGAATTGAATGTTTTTAACTAACTACAATTAAGTCATTTTAATCTAATTAATACCAGATATATTATTTTTTTTCAGTATCAACAATTCCAACCAAGCATATTAGAAATGCTACAGAGTGTGACCCAAGATCCATGATACGAAAATCAAAAGCAAGATAAGTAAGCATACGAAATCCTGATGTATTTCTAACTCCAACTCGAACAATATAACTTATAAATCAATTTTTATACAAAAATGTATTTTTCTGATGCTTAGCATCTAAGTACTTTTAATCAGCTAACACAAGCGGGTTCTAAGTTCTATGCAGCAAAATCTTTTACATTATTCCATCTGGTTCCATTTAAGTATATGTTTAATCTTTTAAATTTGGTTCAAAGTAAATGTCATTTTAACAAGCTAAGAATGCATTAACTATCTAATTTTCAAATCTGCCCGTGCTTTAATAGATAATTATACAACTATCCAAAAGCCTTTCCATGCACGAGGAGAGATTGTAGGCAATTCATTCAAATAATCCTTATATACATTTAGATAATTATGTTGTTAGCTGTTTTTGTTGATGCAAAAAATAACAACCCTAGTTTACTTATAAGTGGGGTGTTGGAAGGGTAGTATGTATGCAGACCTTACTCCTATTAACGAGCGTAAAACATAGCACGATATTAATAGTTAAAGATAGTATAGTAAAATATTGTCTCTACGGAGATTAGGTTTAAACAATGTTCGAGTAATTTATAGTTTATTTGCTAGTCAGGATGATCAACACTTGATTTAGAGTGATTATTGTTACAATTAACTATTAAATTAAGATCACTAATAATTTGATTTGATCACAGAGAACGAGAGTTGAACTAAAACGGTTTGTGAACAATATGAGAAGTAATGGTTGCTACATAATATGTGTAGGATAGCTATTTGGGATCTAACTCTAGTTGAGTTCACTTCTAAAGTTCCAATGCTTATTAGGAATTCACTCGATAATTAGCTTAAACGTATTCCTCTTTCGATTAAATCTAGACTATACAGAATAACCCAATATGAAGCACTGTGAAGATATACAAGAACACATTAATAGCGTAGTCTTAGGAAAATGTATCTCGAATATTCTTCTAAATTGGTTTAATCAATAATTCAAAGAGCTCTCTCAATTACTTAGACAAATCACCAAATTCAGCCAATCCAAATAATACAAAGATAACCATTAAATTATTCCTCTTTCGATTAAATAAATCTGCGAATAAAGTTGCAACAATTCAAAGCTCCATTAACGTATTCATACAATTGAACCAGAGTTAAAACAACAAATATCAATCAGGCACAACATTTGTCACATCCTATAATAAACTGCTTTATAACAATAAAAAAAGTCATCTAAAAAGGTTAAAGGCATAGGCAACATCAACGTTAATGATTTGATACAAACTCCTTTATCGTATCTATTGTTGGTTGATATCTTGTGTCTTCTTGCCTTAGTTACTCCTCAAATCATTCGTAGATAAAAAAGTCCCCTCAAAATTATATTTTTGGTGTATTTATACCATGTAGAAGCGGATCCGAAAGAAACTATCCTTTCCATGCCAAAGTGAAAAAAATACTCTAATGAAATTGCACAGGCACAGAGTGCCTTGCGGTGCACCATGTGCCACGCCAGTAGAGAAATTCAGAGAGCAGATATTTGTTAGGCAGGCTCCATTGTAGTGCCACGCCACACCTCGCTGTGTCCTATGCGGCGCGGTACTGCAAACTTCTCAGATTGAAATTTCTTCTCACTTGTTGATATCCAGACTTGGTACTCGACTCTCCCACAGGATCCCGATTTAATTCCTTAGGCTTTTACTCAAACTTCAAAGCTTCAAATTATTCAGTTTAGCTCCGAAATATTTTTTTAACTCGGAATCATCTTCTACAAGGCATAAAATACGTAATAAGTGCAAATCATTATCACTTACGTTCAAACACTAACAAAGTGCAGTAATTAAAGTATAAAATACAACTAAAATACAGGTTTCTAAGCTACTATCAACATACCACACTGAAACCAGTGCTCGTCTTCGAGCACTCAACTCACAAGCGCTGCGTACTTTTAAAAAAACATGCTCACCCAAAGACCCTTCCTTCACAAATCATATTCCCTCACAAAAAATAGAGAGTAGTTTCACACACCATACAATTCAATAATAATTAGGAACTTAAGATAGAAATAATTTACTCACTCCCAAAACTAGCCTCGGGTTGGCAGTTGATCACTCGAGAGGAAAATGGGACCATTTTTCCTTGCACCTGCACCTGATACACAACATCTAGACTAGCCTCGGGCTGCCTTTAGTAGAGAGCTCCTTAACTAAGTTCATGTTCACCGCATCACCAAGATAGAAAAACTGTCAAAGCCTAAGCCCATGATGTCGTTGTATCAAAGAGCACTTCCGGTACAACTTTCCGTTATCAATTACAACCTCGGGATCCAGGTTCATAATATGGACAAAGGTCATAACTGTCACACCTTCTTTTTCACCGGTAAGGGTGGGATATGGGAGTTTTTTCACTTTAAGTGACATTATTCGATTTTTGGGATTTATTTATTTTCAGAGTCGCCACCCGGATTTTTTACGGTGTTCCGGGACACCATTTATTTATTAGAAATCCCAAAATTGAGGAATTTTGACTCTGTTTAAATTGTCTATGAACCAGAAATTCGAGTAAGGAATTCTTTTAACCCAGGAGAAGGTGTTAGGCATTTTTGAGTTTCGTGGTTCTAGCACCGTCGCTTAATGATTAAACTTGGCCTAAATTTTTTAACTACTGCTTTTGTACCTATGTGCATTTATATATTCTTTACCGCTTTTATTATCTTTTGTATTCAAAGAGTTATTTTGAGACGAGTCACGTATGCGTAAAACCCGTAGAGAGTTTGAAATGTGTCTAAAATCATGTCACGCGGACGTGTACATAATTCCCGACACTGAACTCATTCAAGGAGATAAATAAAATTGTGCAAGCGCGTATTTTGTTTTGTTGTTAAAAAGAAATCGGAATCACGTCACGCGGGCGTGTACGCAATTCCGATAATTTTTAGAGATTCGTTCCTAAAAGTGTCTCTACGAGTGTTCATTTTAGTCTTTATTTGTGTTACGTAAAGATATACACAATTTGAGAAAAAAAAAATATTTTTGTTTGAATTCATTCAAAGTTACGTAAAACGTATACTTCGATGATTATTTTATTATTGAGTTTTGAGGCAGTCACTATCTAATTGAGGAATGAGTTTGAATTTCACTACACCCAAAGTAGAAATCCTAAATCAAGTCATGAAATTGGGCTATGGCCTAGTTTAGCCCAATTTTTATCACTTTAGGCCATCCTAATTTTGGCTATTTTTTGTAGAAGAGGGAAAGCCGTGTAACGCGATTAACGCATGCTAATAAGGAAGGGTCTAAAACTGCTAATTTACAAGTCATATAGTCAAACAAACGCATAGAACATTGACTGAAATAGTTTTATCAATTTCAAATGACCTAGATGCATACTATTTGATGTACATATGTATTGAGTCTTATGAATTTATACATCTACTGTTGTTGTAAATTCAGAAAGTTTAAGGATATGAAATGAATTGGAAAACGTTTTGGATCACAAATTCCTATTTGTATATTTTTCGAAATTCACTGAATCTGGAACGATCACTTTTTAGAATCTTAGTAAATATTTACAAGGAGACTGGTTTGGATACAAATTCACACGTAACACTGTTGGTTAGCAGATTTATATTTGTACCTTTTGAAACTGGAAAGAAATAATTTTGGTAAATTATAAGAGTATAAACAAAACTGGAGTCTTTGACTATTTTAATCGAACATATACCCAGATTTCTCACCTAAAATATATGACATTAACATTAATACTGATATATTTCATCATAGGCTTTGGGCTTTGTATCCCTTAGGCCTAATAGCCCAGGGTTTATGTCATTTCAAACCTTGACAGACTACTTTTAATGACCTGGCTCATTTTGTATGCCAAAACCCAAACTTCAAAAATATCATTTCACAGTCCAGTCTTAAATTACAACGATTCTTAAAAGGTAAGTCCGAATAAATTATAATTTTCCCACTTCCTGAAACGAAATTACAACTTCTACTAAAATACATTTTTTTTTGAATAAAAGAGGACTGAAAATTAATGCTTCTAATTGGTTGCTCCAACTTGAATTCCCTATGACTATATACTTGTGCTTCCATTTTCCATTTCTAAGCCTCCAAATAAACAGGTTTGTTATGCATCCTTCATGGAAAATCTGACCATAAAAGGGGTCAGATTTGACTCTAATGATGCTATGCTATATAGTACTAAAAAAGAACATTTTGTGTCTTCTTGCCGGAATGAACCTGTTCATGAAAGAGGTTAGATTCAACTCCAGTAATGCCAACCTATTAGACTCCTAACATTCAACTTTATGCTACACAACAAACTTCGACAAGTATCCATACCGGGATTTGGTTACTCTGGGCATTTTTAAGGAGTGAATCTGACCATTTAGGGGTTCAGATTCCCTGCCTTAATGCCCCTTTCAAGCATACACTTTGTACTCTTAATGAGGTAATTTCAACAAGTAACTAATGTTTATGCACTATTATGGGGTGAATTTGACCATTAGAAGGTTAAATTCATCTACCCTAGTGCAAATTATTTTAGTAGAAACTGAAACAAATACAGAGCAAACATTCAACTCATTTTCATGGGTACTGACAACACAAAATTCAGGTATTCATATTAGCTTGCTTGCTTGGAGTCTCTTGCTCTGTTCGTCCTACTGTGGTATCAGAGCCAGCCCAT
>ML369996.1:0-19642 GCA_005239525.1 Nicotiana knightiana
GGGCAACACTGGAGACCCCTGGCGTTTGGGCTCTAACGCCCCCCTAACGCCAGGGGAGGGCCAGGCGTTATGGCTCTAACGCCCCCCTAACGCCATGGGGGGCCAGGCGTTATGGCTCTAACGCCCCCCTAACGCCAGGGGGGCCCAGGCGTTATGGCTCTAACGCCCCCTAACGCCAGGGGGGACCTGGCGTTATGGCTGTAACGCCCCCCTAACGCCAGGGGGGGGGCAGGCTTCATGGGCCAAATGCCCGGCTATCGCCCCGGCGTCTCCTTTTGCGTATTTTTGACGTATTTGCATCCCTTTAGCTCCGTTTCCATTTCCAATTCACCTACACATGAAATAAACTCCATTAAGCACATAACAAGTGTAATTCTATCATTAATGCTCATAAAATGTANTGAAGATCCATCATACCTACCTGTCAAGCAAAAGAAGAGGAAGAAAAGCTCTTTCAAGAATCAAGTGATTCAGGATGAGGTACAAAAACTCTTAAAAATCGGTTCAATACGGGAGGTAAAATATCCGAACTGGTTAGCTAATACTGTGGTAGTTCCAAAAAAGAATGGTAAATGGCGGGTTTGTGTAGATTATACTGATTTAAATAAAGCTTGCCCAAAAGATTCATTCCCTTTACCACATATAGATCAGTTGATTGATTCTACCGCAGGTCATGAACTTTTGAGTTTTTTAGATGCATATTCAGGTTATAATCAAGTAAAAATGGATCCTCTATAGTAGGAAAATACTTCATTTATTACCGACAAGGGGACTTATTGCTACAAAGTTATGTATTTTGGTTTGAAAAATGCTGGGGCCACATATCAAATATTGGTGACCAAGATGTTTCAAGAACACCAGTCTATATCGATGATATGCTAGTCAAATCTGCACAAGCCGATCACTTTCAACAACTTTCAAGCACCTTCAAAATTCTCCGCGAGTATAATATGAAATTAAATCCAGAAAAGTGTGCTTTCGATGTGGCTTCAGGTAAGTTTTTAGGTTTTCTTGTATCTAACAGAGGTATTGAAGTAAACCCTTCACAGATCAAATCCATTGAAGAAATTCCAGATATACTCACGAGCAAAAAAGAGGTACAAAGGATGACAGGAAGAATAGCAGCTTTGGGAAGATTTATTTCCAAATCTTCGGAAAAAAGTTTTAAGTTTTTTTCAGTATTGAAAAAGCAAAATCAGTTTGAGTGGACTGATGAATGTCAACAATCCCTCAAAAATTTAAAAGCATATTTGTCAATGGATGGAGAGAGGTTACTCGTCTATCTCGCAGTATCATAAATGGCAGTAAGTGCACTTTTAGTAGGAGAAGATAAAGGTAAACAAAATCCAATTTATTATGTTAGTAAATCTTTGTTAGATGCCGAGACTCGATATTCTCACTTAGAAAAACTTGCTCTAGCATTAATTATGGCATCTAGAAAGTTGAGACCTTATTTTCAATGTCACCTTATCTCTGTAGTATATGCTTACCCTCTAAGGAATATTCTGCATAAACAAGAATTGTCTGGAAGGTTAGCTAAATGGGCTATAGAACTCAACGAATATGATATTATGCACCAACCTAGAACTCCAATAAAATCACAAATTTTAGCAGATTTTGTAGCGGATTTCAGCAAAGAAATAATTCCTAAAGAAGAAAAGGAACTACAGGTATTTACTGGATCTAATCCAGGTACATGGACGCTATTCACTGATGGCTCCTCGAATTTTAAAGGAGCGGGTTTAGGTATTGTCTTAATCCCACCTTCGGGAGAAAGTATAAGAAAAGCAATAAAAATGCTATCCCATTATTAACAATTAAGCAGAATACGAAGCTGTGATTGCAGGTTTGGAACTTGCACGAGAATTGCTATAGAGCAAATCGTAATTAAAAGTGATTCCCAGCTGGTAGTTAATCAGATGCAGGGGATTTATATAGCTAGAGAGGCACGAATGCATCAATATTTGAAAAAAGCACGAGAATTGGTAAGACAATTTCAATCATGGAAAATTGTACAAATACCTAGGGAGGAGAACGCGGAAGCAAATGTGTTAGAGAATCTCACATTAGTTACGGAAATAACAAATGCAGAAAATGCTCTCGTAATACATTTTTTTCATTCAGCACTGGAGCAGGATAAAAAGGAGGTAAATTTTAATAATTTAACTTGGGACTGGAGAAACGATTTTGTTAATTTTCTGTAGTATGGAACCTTACCTGAAGACAAGAAAGGGTCTCAGCTACTTCGATGAAAGCTGCCCGTTACTGCTTAATTCGAGAAAATCTATATCGAAAGATGTTCGGGGACCTTTAACCAGATGCCTCGGACCTGCTCAAACAGAATATGTGATGAGGGAAATACACAAAGGGCATTGTGTAAACCACGCAGGAGGAAGATCCTTGGTAAAAACTTTAATTAGAGCAGGATACTAATGGCTAAAAATGGAAGAAGATGTAGAAATATTTTAGTGTGACAAATGCCAACGATATGGCAATAACATGCATCGCCCAGCGGAGCTATTACATACAGTTATTTCCCCATGGCCATTCATGAAGTGGGGGATGGATATCGTGGGACCATTGCCACAAGCTAAAGGAAACGTACGATTTTTGTTAGTATTAACAGATTATTTATTCAAATGGGTAGAGGTAGCAGCCCTTAAACAAGTGCGAGGAAAGGAAGTCATGGACTTTATTTGGCGAAACATTATATTCCGATTCGGAGTGCCAAGAGAAATCGTATGTGATAATGGCCCACAGTTCATAGGCACGAAAGTCACATAATTTTTCCAGAGTTGGCAGATCAAACGAATAACCTCCTCACCTTATCATCCCGTGGCCAATGGACAAGCTGAATCGACAACTAAGGTTATTATTAATAATTTGAAGAAAAGATTAGAAGAATCAATAGGCAAGTGGACTGAGGTATTACCAGGAGTATTATAGGCTTATAAAACGATGGCAAAGACAGGTAAATGAGAGACTCCATTTTCACTTGTTTATGGTGCTGAAGTCTTAATTCCAGTTAAAATAGGTAAGCCAAGTACGAGATTTACACAAGGAGCGGAGGAGTCAAATGGTGAAGAGGTGAGAACAAATTTAGATTTACTCGAGCAAAGAAGATAAGCGAATCTATAAGAATGGAAGCTCAGAATCAAATTATTGAGTGATACTAAAACAAGAAAGCTCATCTCAGATACTTCAAGATTGGGGACTTCGTTCTCAAAAACGTTTTTCAATCAACAATAGCAGCTGGTGCAGGGAAGTTAAGTCCAAATTGGAAGGTCCTTAAAAGATTCGAAGCATCGCTGGGAAAGGTGCTTATGAGTTGGAAACCATGGAAAGCAATGTACTACCTTTGAATTGGAATGTTGTTCATTTGAAGAAGTATTACTTCTAGGCAAAGGAAGTACCCACGGTCAGGTATCGATCAACTGTGATTTTATTTTGTTCTTTTAAATTATACTAATAAACTTAGATGATAGGAAAAAAGCTATCCCACACCAAATGATGATATTAGACCCGAAATACATGCAGAATACAGAACTATTCTCGGTCTACGTTACAACTTTTCTGATGGAAATAAAAAGGGTTAAGCAGTCATCATCTAAATGTATACCTCCAAAGTCCCGTATATATTTTCCTTTTTAGGAAATAGACCAAATGGAAGGAATAATCAAGTGCTCGAGATTTCATACTTCAAAGCTCTAACACTTGGGGGCCTGTAGATATGAAGGCAAAAAAGAATAAAAGTCAGAATTCAAGCCGGGATCAGCCTAAAAGTCAAAAATCAAGAGCTAATCAAGAGTCAAAAAACAAAACCGAGTCAAAAACCTTTCAATTTCTTACAGGTTTTTAGGTTAAGGGCAATAATTAGTCACGTGTTACTAGATAGACCCGAAATTTTGAAACCTGTTACAAAGAAAACAGTTATGAAAGAGTTGTAGATGTTGTACAAAAAGTTATTTGTATACATGAAAAGTGTTATATAAAAAATGAAAGTTCAAAGCATGAAAATTCCTTAAATTATTCATGAAACTTTTGCGGGTATTCCTTTTTCTACTTCTCTCATATATTTACACCACTATGAAGTTGAGACGTCTTCTTCATTACTGTCGTTTGTAAAAGGGCCCTCTTTTATAAAATCCGTGTCTATCAATATCACGAAATATTAAAGCATTTTTAAATGCAAGCCAAAGAGTAAAACAAAAACTCAACATCAAAATAAACAACAGTTTATATATTAAACTTTGCCAAAACTAAGTATATATTAAAAAACTTGGCCAAAACTAAGGTACTTGTTTGTTATGAAATAAAAACTAACCATCCTTTCCAAAAAGAAAAAACAATTCCCATAAAAAAGTTTCAAATAAAACTAAGCTGTGAAAAACACTAAGGGGCAGCATCCAGTGTGGCATCATTGGCATCGGGAGAAGATTCAGCCTGCGCTGAAGGGGCTTGAACACTAACTTCAACAGGAATAGGATCATCACCTTCGGGAACATCAACTTCAGGTGAGGAAAAGCTCTGACTTTGTTGATTTTTGTCAATCGTTTCTTTAGCTTTGGCTATCTCAGCATTCAGGTCGAAGCCTTCTTGGCTAGCCTCCATTAAAGTCTCGAGGCAAGTATTCAAAAAATCCTAACTCACATCGAGCATCAACTTATCTTCAAGAGCTTCATAATATTTCTCCCACTGGTCAATCTCGATTTTCTGCTCTTCTTTCTCAACTATAGAAGCATCATAAGAAGTCTTCAAAGGGGCGAGGGATCTCTCCAAGAACTTGATCTTATCAGAAGAGGCACAAAGATCTTCTTGAGCTTGGGTAAGTGTTTGAACTAACTCTCCAGCATAAGTCTCCTTCTGTTTAAGAAGTTATTTCATACCCTTTATCTCTTCAGTGGCTTTAGAAAGCTGTTTCGCGAATGAAGACTCAATGATATCCTTGTCTTTGCCAACTTGATTTGAAGAAGCTTTTTCAAATGCTAATTCTACTGCAACCATCCTCGCTTGTTGTTCCAAAGCACACTTCTATTCAGCCAAAACTTCCTTCCCCAATTTAAGACCCTCATATTGCTCCTTCCAGTTGTCAGATTTGGTACGGTAATCAATGATTTGCTGCTCAGTATGGACAATCATTTTCATAAGCTCCGTGCCTATCAAATTGATCTATAAAGGAGAGGAAAGAAGTAATGGTTTAACAAAACTAAATAACCATAAAGAAAAGAGAAGTAAAACCCAAACCTTCAGAGATGAATGAACAATATCATTCATCGAAGTTAAAAAATTGTGACTTTCCAACTTTGCCTTCTCTACTGGGCCAAGCAAAGGCTTCAACCATACATTATCTGGACCAGAGTTTTTCAGCAAATTTCCACTCTCAGGGACTTCAATGTTAATCTTCTTCATTGCTTTATTGCTATCAGAAGGACCAACTTCCGCATGAGAAGCAGTAGCAACTGGAATGGTTGAGGAGGTGGAAACAGTCACGGGGGAGCAATAGCAACAACAACAGGTAGGGTAGTTTGAGAACGAATGAGGACTGACACTGGAAGAGAATCAAGAGGCAAATCTTCAGAAACTAGACCAAAGCCTTTATCATCAAAACCACGGGTAAAGAACTGATCAGTAGAATCACGAGGAGGAACATTCATCTCTTCATCGAAAATCACTAACGGAGTACTTTCGGGCTCATCTAAAAGAGTAGAAGGGACTAAAACTTGGAGGAGGGGTGGCTTCATCATCAGAAATAATGCGCCTCCTAACCCGAGGCCTGCGCACTAAAGAACCCTCTTCCTGTTCTTCTTCACCTTCAGAGCCACATGCTCCGTCCACTTTTCTTTTCTATGAAGAGCTCAAAATCCTCTCCTAAGCAAGAGATACAGAAAGTCTTGAAGAAGTAATAGATGCGGGACTGATACCACGAATAGGAAATCCTAGCAAAGAGGAAAACAGGAACTCCTAATTTAACATAAAGAGAAGAAGAAAAATTTAAAAGGAAGGGTACCGTGTGTTTTGACTTTCCATCCATACCTATGAGAAAGGTATTTCCAAGACCTTCTCTCCATAGGAGAAACTGACGAGAAATTTTCTACCCAAGCACAAAAGTTAGGGATATCCTCAAAAACTTCCATGGTTGTTGAAAAAGTAGACATGGGGGTATAAGTTTTTCTTTCAAGAAAGAGAAGGGAAGAAAAGGGAAAAAAACTTACGTGCAAAATTACACTTTTCTGGAAAGGGCATATTCTCTTCACCCACCAAAGCACTTGTGGGAGCAACAAGAAAGAGGGAATACCAGCCACTAACCAATACCCTCTTACTTTTGGTCACGAGAGTAAAGACTCCTTCACAAAATAATTATGGGGAGTAGAAATGAAGCAAGTGATGAAGGTGAAAGGCAAGGAAGACATGTTGGATAGATATCGAAGACATGCAAAAACCCTCCAAATGATGGGACCAATATGTCCTAGGCATACATTAAAGAAACGGCATAATTCAATAATTACTGGCTCAATAGGTGGTCTAAATCCTAAAGTGAAAGGATATGTGTAAATAAAGGAATAGCCAGCCTGATATGAAGTTATTCTTTTGTTTGAACCAGGAATTAAAACTGGGAAGTCAGGTTTCCAGTAGCATTATCTTCGAACAAGAGAGATCAAACCAGTGGTAATTTGGGTAGGATAAATATCGGCACGATCACGGGAGGCTAAAGATGAAACTTGCTTCCTAATTGTTTCACAATCAGATGAGAATGAAAATTCTTGCGGAAAGATTTTATCAACCATTGGTTCACGTATAGGCTCACTTGATTCCCTATTTTTGGAAGAAGATCTAGGGGTTAAAGAAGCCCTAGGTTTAGAAGAAGAAGGAGTAGGAGTATTGGTTTGAGAAGAAGAACCACGAATGGACAACGATCCTAAACTACGCAGTCTGCCACCTCTTCTACTCCTAACAGGAGCAGATGAAGGAGCAAGTTCATCAACAATTACTACTTGCGAGGATCATGATTTGATGAAGACATGATTGTATAAAGAATTAACACAGCAATATGTGTTGAAAAAGAAGGACGAATGAAGAAGAAGAGCACTGTAGAATGAGGGTTTCATAAAATCGAAGGCATATGAGGTATTTATAAGAAGAAGTAACCATCATATAAAGTAAGTCATGATGAAGCTTCATAATGAAACCCTCACTTCATGACTGATGCAGCCGTAGAAAAGCACTAAAAACTACTGAAAGCCACATATCCAATCATCGAAATCCACGTGGCATATGCATTAAATGGAAGTGACATACGATGCGTTGATTCTGAAGAAATCACAATGATTCTTGGGAAACGGCAGAAAAAGATTCCCACCATAAATACATACCACTTTCCAAATATTCAATTGTAGAATATTCGATAACTGGGGAGACTATCTGTATTGGTGGTAAATAATTGGTACACGTGGAGTTATATTAAGCTGACAGAGTATGATACGTGGAACAATAAGGGAATGAAAACTGGCATATTACGTTTAAAGGATGTATGAACTACAAGAGGTACAAGTCAATCACCTACGGGATAATGGGGATCAACCGTCAAATCTAAACAGTCACTGAAGAGGCACGAGCAGAATGAATCAAGACAGAAAAGAGGGAAGATTCAGAAACCTACAATTAATGAGGAAGGGAAATCATAATCGATACAGAATCTTCATGGACAGTCACGATTACCAATTATAACAGACCATTAAAGTCATTAAAACTCATAATGATTCCATCATACATGGTAGAAAATATTATATTTGTAAACTCCTATTTAAGGGGAGAGAATTTCATTTGTAAATGCACTTTCTGAGTACTATTGGAATATAATAAACTTTCTCTTGCTTATTAAGTACAATCAATTATTATTTTTTCTTTAATATCTTTTTGTCAATTTTATTTCCTTTCAAGTGAATTATTGAGGAAGTAAGGAATTTCTTTGTTATCAGTAATCTGTGTTCTTTTAAAAATAGGCTTTGACTAAAAATCTTATTTTCTAGTTAAACAATGATATATATAGTGATTCAAATAAGTGATCATACATCAAAATACACAAACTTCTCCATGGGAATTCATATTTGGTTCTTTTAAAGATTAATAACCACACTTAACAGGTAACGTTAAATAGTCCATGCTCGTATATTAAATGTGTAGAATTAACCTAAATAGCTGATCATCCAACATGTTAAACTAAAAGTCAGTGTATGTATAATCAGGGGTGAATCCACATCCAGACCTATGGGTTCACGTGAACCCAATAGTGTTTAACCAAAGAATTAAATTCTTAGTGAAAGCTATTTTAAGAAGTACTCGGGCTTCTGATAACCGAATAATAAGAATTAGACTTGTAAATAAGAAAGCAATAAGATCACATAAAAGTAAGTATATTTCAGTGGTGGTTCGAACGTGTCTATACAAGTGAGATTTTACTCCCTTTTATAGAGAATTTCTTAATATAACATCTACTCTTCTTAATGATTAAGCATTAATGACTAATAGTATCATTAATGTAACATTACAATTGGTAATCGTAACTGTTGCGTGAATATTATGTAACGTTTATCTCATTGATTGAAGATCTTTGAATCTGCCCTTTATTCTGCCTTGGTTCATTCTGACCGTGTCTCTTCAACTCCTCAATTAGACCTCCCACATCTAATTGTCTCGAGTGTATGCTATTTCATTCCACTTGTCCCGTATTTCTTTCTAAACTTCTGACTAGCTGTCATGCTTCCATTGATCCACGTAGATTGCGTTGTCATCAGAAATATTACACGTGTGATGTCTATTTTTTGTTAATACATATAGTTCCCCCACTTACCATTTATTTATCAATTAAATATTTGGTAAGTGGATACTCAATTATGGCGGGAATTTTTTGCCGCCGTTTCACTCGTACCATTGCATCCATCTCTAAATGTATCCGTCGGTTATCACTTCCATTTAATGCTCGTGCCACGTGGCGTTCTCGGATTGATTCTGTAATTCATCAGCACCTTTTAGGGCTTTTTGCGGCTGCATCAGTCACGATGTGATAGTTCTAATTATGACTTTCACATCAGTGTTTTTTCCATTTTTTTTACGGTTGCCTTTGAGTATAAATACCCCTTTTCCTGCCTTTGCTTTCACGAAAAACTTCTAACTTTCCTTCATTACTTGTAAATTCCTCTTTCACGTAAATATGTCTTCCTCAAATCAAGAACCCAAGAAGGTTATCATTGTAGACGAACTATCTTCTTCTTCTGCTCCAATCCGGAGTAGGAGGGGTGGTAGACTAAGAAGCTTGAGTTCTACACCTTCTTGGGGTTCTTCTTTTCCTTGCAACATTACTCCCCCGCCATCTTCTAGGGCTAATGTTTCTTCGTCTTCTTTTAGGGCTAGAGATTCTAGATCTTCTTCTAAGAGTAGAGAACCTAATGAACCACTTCGTGGGCCAAAAGTTGATGAGATTGTTCCTGCTGAGTTTTATTTTGTAAAGGATAGTGAGGCCATAAGAAAACAGCTTTCTTCTATGACATCTCATGATCATGCTGATCTTTACCCTGCTCAAATCACCGAGGGTTTAGTTTCACTCGTGCGTAGAGATTGTTATTAGAAATATGACTTTCCAGTCTTAGTTCCCAATGAGAATCAGAGAATAACCTCTTACAGAACTGGGTATTCTTTTGTGTATACTTACCCCTTTATTTTAGGATTCAAGCCTCCTATCGACCCTGTCATCATAGAATTCTGTCGATTTTTTAATGTGTGCTTGGGACATATCGGTCCTCTTATCTGGAGGGCAGTAGCATGCCTTAGATATTTGGCCACCTTAGCTTCAGTTCCTTTTACTTTTCATCATCTCATTCATCTCTATTCTCCTATGTTGTTCCGCCAAGGAGTTTTTACTCTTGCGGCTAGGAGTAAAAGAGTTTTGGTTATACCTGATGATGATAAAGATAGAGAGTGGTATGTCCCTACTAAAGGTTTGGTATGTGAAGAAAATCTCCCCTTCCCTGAGAAGTGGAACTTTGCACGTGAGTACAATTTTGCTCACTTTCTTCTTTATTATTTTTTTGATAAATCTTCAGTACCGTGACTATTTTTTTGCAGCAACCATGGGAACCGTTGAGGAGGTCTCCGGTTTCCGTGGTTGGGTAGAAAAATTGCTGTTGATCGCTCCAATGGAAGAAAGTTCTTGGAAGTACCTCTCGGCGAGATTTGGTTGGAAAGTGAAAACCCATGGTAGTTTTTTTTATATTTCCTTTCTTTCTCCTTTTAAGCTTCTCTAATCCCTTTTATTTGTTAGAGTTTCTCGTTTGTGGGGTCTCTACTGCTACTGTATCTGCTTCGAAACTTTCTCTAGCCAAGGCCCAAGAAATTATTGTGAACTTCTCTTCATAAAAAAGGAAAGCAAGTAGATCTCGGACCTTGCAGGAGGAAGCTTCGCTGATTCGGAGGTCACGGAGAAGAAAGGTCGTGTCTGACAACGAATCTGCTCAAGTTACTGATCAACCTTCCGTGCCTGAGTCAAAGCATTCCGCTCCTAAATATTCATCTCCTTCCTCTGCCAATGAATCAATTGAAAAATTATTCCACCAAGGCTTCGGCACAGTTTCAGAAGAGGCACCTCTTGCTATTTTTCCTCCATTTTCTCCAGTGGAACTTTTGTCTGCCGAACCTGTTGCTGTTTCTGCTCCCCTGCCTATTCCATCCGTGGCTCCTTCATTTGCCCCCTACTTCCGTGCCTTCTATTGTCGAAGTAGGATCTTCCAGTAGTGGGGAGATGAAGCAAATTAGGATAGAGGTTCCTAGGGAAGGTAGCCTCTTAAAGAAATCAGGCCAGGCGGATGTGTGGTTGAAGCCTTTGATAGGCCCGGTTGAGAAGTCTAAGCTGGAAAGTCATAGCTCCTTAACTTGGATGAATGAGATTGTACACTCGTCCTTAAAGGTATCCTTTATATCGTTCCCTTTTTTTATATCCTTTACCGTATCTAACTTCTCTTTTTGTGCAGATCAATCTTATTGGTACAGAATTGATGAAAAAGATCGTTCATACGGAGCAATTAGTGAATGACTATCATACCCGAGGCTGATAACTGGAAGGAGAAATTCGAGAGTCTTCAGCTTGATATGGAGGCAGTAGAGGAGGAGAAGTGTACCTTGGAGCAGCAAATCAAAGTAATTGCAGCGGAATTGGCCATCGAGAAGGCTTCATCAAGTCAAGCAGGCAAGGATAAGAACATCCTGGAGACTTTTGCGGAGCAACTTTCCCATACTATTGAAGAGATAAGAAGCTTGAAGGCTTTATTGGACCAGAAGAAGGCTTATGCTGGTGAACTTGTGCAATCACTTACTCAGACCCAGGAGGACCCCGTGAATCTTCAAACAAGATTCAATTTCTGGAAAGATCTCTTGCCCCTTCGTAGGATTCTTATGATGCTGTCGTGGTTGAAAGAGATGAGTTGAGAGCCGATATTGAACAATAGGATAAACTTTGTTTAGTTTGGTTTAGTAAGTCCCCAATGACAACTTAGGGGCAACTTTGTATGAACAAATTTGGTTTAAACTAAGTTAATACTTAGTTTTTACCATTATATAATATCAATATTTACATTTCTTAGCATGACTTGTGTTTTTTCGAGTTTTCGTTTTACTCTTAAGTGTTTGCATGCTTTACGTTCGGGTTTTTGTTTTACACCTTGGTATTTAATTTTGCATTAAAAAATACTTCAGTATTTCGTGTCTTTTTAAATAAGCACGATTTATAAAAGAGGGCCCTTTTTATGAACGACACTTAATGAAGAAGACGTCTCAACTTCATAATGGTGTGAACATACAAAAGAGAGTTAGGAATTCTGATGTGTGGCTAGAATTCATGGTTTAACACGTTATATGCCTTACATTTTATGTGCGCTAAAGATAAAAATACACTTTATATGTGCATAATGGAGTCTATTTCATGTGTAGGTGAATTGGAGATGGAAGCCGATCTAAATGGATGCAAAAACGTCGAAAATATGCTCAAGAGGCGAAGGGGAGTGCACCGGGCTATAGCCGGGCGTTTGAACCTTAAGGCCAGGCCTAGCCTAGCTTTATCCAGGCGTTTGAGCCTTAAGGCCAGGTCTAGCCTGGCTTTATCCAGGCGTCAGAGCCATAACGCCAGGCCTGGCCTGACTTTATCCAGGCGTTTGGGCCATAAAGCCAGGTCCCTGGTCTGGTCCAATTCGAGTTTTGAAGATTTTAAGTGTTTCCCGGTTTGAATAGAAGTCCCCTACACGTTTAGGGTTTGTCCCAAACATATATACCCAAAAACACAACTTGAAAAGAGAAGATGCCATTAGAGACAAGACACGCCTGAGGAATACTACTTAGAGAAGCAAAACATTGATTTTTACAGCTTTTATTCATTACTTTGTGGTTTAATTATGCAAGTTATTTTAGAGTTGATTAGTATGAGCATGAGTAGCTAATTTCTTTAATATAGGATTTTGGTGGAACCCGTTGGGGGACGAACTTATTGTGTTATTAATATAGTTTTGATTGGTTGATTAATCTCTATTTTTTCAACTACGTTCTTGTTGTAGTTGATTGAAAGGGCCCTCAATTAGCTGTTCCTATTTATTATGTATCTACTTGAGAGAGAGTGCATATTTAGGTAGTTGTTTGAACAACATCACTCCCGGAGTATAGACGAAAGTCATAACCGAGGGTTTAGAGGTTGGATTAGAGATAACGATACCTCGGGTGCAATCTAAAGTGAACTGTAATGCAATCTAGCTAGCGTAACTTGAGAGAGTGCGTCTAGTAAATTATCATAATTACTTGAGAGAGATTTATGGTAGATAGAGTGTTCATGATTGATAGAGAAAACTAATCAAGCTATATGAAGTATCCGAGAAGTAAGTTCACCGATGGGGGAAACCATAACCTTAGACCTTTATTACAATTGTTTACACCTTATTGTAGTTAATCTTTAGTTTTAATATTTTCATTCAGTTGTAGTAGTTTAAACAACACCAAGTGAAATTTTATTATTCTGACAGCTTGCTTGATACGTTAACTTCCTGTGGGATCGACTCTGGGCATAATACCCCGAATTATATTTGCAACGCCCGCTTAGTCTTTTATTAGATATAGTTGAGCGTAATCAAATTCACATGTTTTTTTCAAATAATATTTTGCAGAAAGTCTTTATATTATTCGAACTTTCGTAATATTTTACATGTGCTTGAGCATCGTCTATGACTCTTTTGTAACTGTTTTCTTTTACAACAGGTTTTGAATAAACACGGGGGTATGAATCTCTACCCGTAACTAAATTCTTCCTTTAACCTAAACATTCGTTTACATTCACGAGAATGTTCTTTATAGGTTTTTGAATCAGGTTTTGTGTTTTTGTCTTTGGCTCTTTGATTCTGCTCATAACTTTTGACTTGTAGGGAAAAATGGATCTTCAGGCTTGAACTTTGACTCTTTTGATAGTCTTCTTTGCCTCTTCCATACTGTATAGTCCCCCAAGTATTTGATCTTTGAAGAATAAAATCTCGAGCACTTGACTATTCCTTTCTTGTGGTCCTTTTCCTGAAAAGGAAAAACATACGGGACTCGAAGGTATATAGTTTAGATGATTACTGCTTAACCCTTTGAAACGTCTATCAGAAAGTCGTAACCCTAGACCGGGAATTCAGTTTTTTCCTTGTTTCTATTCAGGTCTAATATCATCATCTGGTTATGGGTTAGCTTTTTGCCTATCATCTAAAATGGTTAGTATAATTTTAACTGTACTAAAGAAAATTGAACGTAATGATACCTGCCCTGGGCATTCCTTTTCCTTAGAAGTAATATTTCTTCAAGTGAACAACATTCCAACTTGTTGGTAAAATTTTGCCATCCATGGTTTCCAGCTCATAAGCACCTTTTCTAGCAATACCACACACTTTGTAGGGTCCTTCCCAGTTTGGATTTAATTTTCCTGCTCCAGCCTCCTTTGTTGATTGAAAAACTTTCTTAAGAACAAAGTCCCCAATTTTGAAATATCTGAGGTGAGATTTTCTGTTGTAATATCGCCCTATGATTTTCTTTTGAGCTTCCATGCGTATTAAAGCAGCTTCTCTCCTTTGCTCGAGTAAATCCAGATTTGTTCTCAACTCGTCATTATTTGTTTCTTCTGTTGCTGTTGTGCATCTCATGCTCGGTTCACCAATTTTCACTGGTATTAGAGCTTCTGAGCTGTAAACAAGCGCGAATGGGGTTTCTCCCGTGGCTGTCTTTGCAGTAGTTCTATAAGCCCATAATACTGCCGGTAGTTATCAGGCCAATTTCCCTTAGCTTTTTCCAATCATTTCTTCAGATTGTTAACAATGATTTTATTTGTTGACTCAGCTTGCCCGTTAGCCACAGGATGATATGGTGAAGAAGTGATTCGTTTGATTTTCCAGCTTTGGAAGAATTCTGTGATTTGTGAGCCAATGAATTGTGGGCCATTGTCTCATACAATTTCCTTTGGTACACCAAAACGGCATATGATGTTTCTCCATATGAAGCTTTTCACTTCTTTTTCTCGCACCTGTTTAAAAGCATCTTCCTCCACCTATTTTGAGAAATAATCTGTTAATACAAGTAAAATTCTTACCTTTCCTCTGGCTGGGGGTGGATGTCCTACTATATCTATTCCCCATTTCATAAATGGCCAAGGTGATACAACCGAGTGTACTAATTCTGCGGGCCGATGCATATTGTTAGAATATCACTGACATTTATCGCATTTAGCTAGTAAATATTCAGCGTCTTCTTCCATCTTAGGCCAATAGTACCCTACTCTGATTAGGGTTTTGACTAAGGACCTTGCACCTGCGTGGTTCCCACAATGTCCTTCATATACTTCTTTAATCACGTACTCAGTTTGATTAGGTCCAAGGTACCTTTCTAGGGGACCTCCAAACATTTTGCAATATAGAGTGTCACGAACTAGGCAGTACCGTGCAGCTTTTTGGGGAAGTGCTTGAGCTTCTTTCTTATCTTCAGGCAGGGTACCATTCTGCAAAAAAATTACAATTTCGTTTCTCCAATCCCAGGTTAGATTATTAAATGTTACCTCATTCTTGTCCTGGTCAATTGCTGAATGAAATAAGTGTATCACAATAGCATTGTCTTTATTCGTTACATCGGTAACTGCTGCAAGATTAGCTAAAGCATCCTCTTCTGCGTTTTCCTCTCTAGGTACTTGCATAATCTTCCATGACTGGAATTGCCTCACCAGGTCCCATGCCTTTTCCAGATACTGTTGCATTCGAGTCTCTCTAGCAATATAAGTCCTCTGCATCTGGTTCACCACTAGTTGAGAGTCACTTTTGATTACGATCTGCTCAATTGAGAGTTCTCGTGCTAATTCGAATCCTGCAATGACAACTTCGTACTCTACTTCATTGTTAGTGATGTGATAACATTTAATAGCTTTCCTTATCTTTTCACCCGAAGGTGGTATCAAAAAAATTCCCAACCCGGCTCCTTTAATATTAGAAGAGCCATCGGTGAATAGAGTCCATATTCCTGGATTAGCTCCGGTAAAGATTTGTAATTCTTTTTCTACTTCAGGAATTATGCTAGTGTTAAAATCTGCGACAAAATCGGCTAAAACCTGAGACTTTATTGAAGTCCTAGGTTGATAGACTATGTCATATTCGCTTTGTTATATTTTCCATGTAGCCAGTCTACCTGACAGTTCTTATGCAAAATATTTCTCAAAGGATACGAAGTTACAATAGTAATTGGGTGACACTGAAAGTACAGTCTTAACTTTCTAGCTTCCATGATTAGAGCCAAGGCTAATTTTTCTAGATGAGGATATCTAGTTTCAACATCTAGTAAGGACTTACTTACATAGTAGATAGGAGATTTCTTACCTTTGTCCTCCCTTACCAGGACTGCACTTATGGCTATTTCTGCAACAACAAGATAAATGTATAACCTTTCCCCTTTCTTTGGTTTACACAGCAGTGGGGGATTTAATAGATAAGCTTTAAAGTCTTTAAGAGCTTGTTGACATTCTTCAGTCCATTCGAACTGATTCTGCTTCTTTAGTACTGAGAAGAATTTAAAACTCTTCTCTGAAGATCTGGAGATGAATCTTCCTAAAGCTGCAATCCTATTTTTCATAAAACCACTTTACTTAATTGAGTCTTTTTCAATACTATTTTCATATCAAAACCTTTTCAAAACTATGTCAAGCACTCTCACTTTACTCCTAAGTCCCTAGGTTCTGCCCCTCCAGTGTGTGTACTGCCTTGGGATCGTTTTGAGATCCCTCTGAACTCTGGCACACTGGGGCTGGCCCTTCCACACTGCACTTACTCAGTTCTTGTTATGAAAGTTTGGGTGTGAGCACTCCCCGGGATCCTTGAGGTCCTTTGGGAACTCTGACACACCCGAACATGAGATTGGCTATGAAACTCTTGGCATTTGAGGTTATAGAGGCTTGGTATCCTCAGGATACATCTGGGCCTGCTTCAGGCTCCTTATAATTTAACTTCTTCTCTTTTTATTTATTTATGTAATTCATTCAGCTATTGGTTTGTAGTGAAATGGGGAGGGTAGCTGATGATACTGTTGACACTATTGGGTAGAGAACATGCCTTAGGCTTTACATTCTTTATATATGCATTAGAACCCATGTTTTAGGACTAATATGTTCATCCAAATCAGGCCAAACATGCATTAAATATCTTGTTCTTAGGACTTCATATTTACTGCTTCAGCATATCACATGTCATTAATCTATGTTTTGCGTTGTATCAGCCTATCACTTAGAGATCCTACTCCTAGGAGAATAAATAACATTGACATAAAACTGTCATTCTTGTGTGCAGTTAGAAATCATGCCTTAAGAATTCTGTGCATTTAAAAATCATGTTTTAAGAATGCTGTTACTCTTGTGTGCATTTAGAAATTATGTCTTTATAATTCTTCCATTCTTATGTGCATATTAGATACCATGCTCTAGGATTCTGTTTGCATTTGTTTGAATACGCCTAGTTTAACTATTGATCCATGAAAAGGTATAAAACAGTCTCACATATAATTGTCATGTTTTTCTAAATAAAACTGGTATCAATCCGTTCACTCTTAGATTTGTATCACCTAGAACAACATTGTTGAAGGTTAAATATTCTCAAACTGTCTAAAACAAATTGTAATTGTTATGCGCAGTCCCACGCCTAGGAAAGCTTTAGGCAATTAATGTTTTTAAGACTGGAAAACTATTTTTATTGTGTTTACTGCTTAAAGGCTAACATGTTTAAAATCAGTGGGTAAACTGATTAGGGCCATGTCGTAAAGTTTGTATGAAACAGTGTTGCATATTCCTGTGCATTGATGTCACTTTGATATCCTATCTTAGGATCCTTTTCTAGTAAATTTGCCTTTGTTTGTGTTTGAGACGTGCTGTTTATTTGCATTATGTGTGGAGGTGAATCCGAGGTTTTTTTAACTGTTTCTGTCGCTTATCTGCTAGTCCTACTTGTTCTTTCCTGTCGCCTAGAATTTTCCCTTTTAGCACCTTAGGGGGTTGTTTAGAACTGCCCAGACTTAGAGGTCCTAAACTCCTCCAGGACTACACTAAAGGGACGGGTAACAGCACGCTTAGAGCTCGTTAAACAAAACTCTCTTAATAAATCACTAGGGGGGGGATAATGGGTAGAAAGGGATATGATGACCTGTGCGCTAATGCAACGTGTAGCCCCTCATTGAGAAGTGATTACCGGGCATTGCACATATATGATCCTATAGAATAAAAAACTTAGGACCTCCCTTATCCTTTACATATGTGTGCTTGGACTGCTAATCTTTTAAGACCTTTATTTGTTTACATATGTGTCCTTGGACTGCTAATCTGTTAAGTATGTTTGGCCGGGACCCACCGTTGTGGACTTTGAGGGGTGCCTAACACCTTCCCCTTGAAGTAATTTCAAGTCCTTACCCAATCTCTGGTTATGGAATTAGTGTTATGAATGGCCCATAGTAGGTTCCCTAACACGCCTTAATTTGTTAGGTGGAGACTCTTCGAACTCATTATACCCCCTTTCCCAAAAGGAAACGAGTTGTCCCAATAATGTCGAAAACCCTGACCAATCCGAAAGGAGAGGAAAAAGGAGGGCGCGACAGCATGGCGACTCTGCTGGGAATTCTAGGCTTTTACCATTACAAACTGTTTTTTGAATTCGTCTAAGTATGCCTTGTTTTGTTAAATACCTGCACCATTTCCCTTTCCCCTTTATGTGCAATTAAATGTTTACTCTCCCAAGTATTTAATTTTCAAAAATGAAACTGACATGTTTCATTTTGTTTTCCTTTGTAACTTCTTTTCAATTATAACTATTGTATTTATTGCTTTCATAATGTGCAAATGCGTGACAACGTGTTTATTGCTTATTGCTGCATAATCATGCTCAACATCATATTCCACTCGTGCCTATACAAATCCTATAGCAACACTTAATGAGTCGTTGCACTCTTCCTATATACCACTATTCAAATTCGGAAAGGCTTATTTGTGGTAAAACTAGTCGATCAGCGGTGCAGTCGACGGTTCCGTGCCTTTCCCTCTTAAGTTGTCCGCTTGAGGGTACCAGTATAGACCCCCATAATAACCTTACTCTGATTATAATTGTACATGCATCATGGTCAAACCTAGCCGGGTTAATATGTGTCCACATAATAACCTTTAGGAAAAGCTTTGTCCAAAAGTCCACTGAGGTTTCCATAATCCCAACGGATGCAACCACAATCTGTGCATTAATTTGGAGAAATAAGTGCCAATATGCTAATCACTGATGTATAAGTAGTTGAATCCGGAGGGGGAAAGGGTCTAACCTTATTTGTTTTGCAGAAGATGAGGCACGAAGTCCCCAGGTTCGGCATGGTCCAAAGAATACCACCATTGTTGCTGGATTGGTGGGAGGACCTTTCGCCAAGTGACAAAGACAATGTGAAAAGGGTCCTTGGAAACTTACTCTCTTTACTGGATATCCAACCAAACAATATGTTGATCGAAGCGGCCACTATGTTCTAGGACAGAGAAAGGTCCGTGTTCCATTTTGGCAACATAGAAATGACCCCTCTCTTGGAGGAGATAGGGGGCTTCGCTGGATTACCTTGGGATAGTCTGGGTTTATTGGTGTCAGAAAACCGTGCTGCTAGGGGGTTCCTGAAAATGATGGGTTTGAAAAAGGACGATGATTTAGAGTGCCTGAAGGAGTCCTACATAACTTTTTACTACCTCTATGAATGATACGGCCATAGCAAATCCTATAGTATCTTCCACGATGAATTCTTTATCACTTTCTTTGGTCATATTCACCGCAGGGTTTTTGTGTTCGTTATTTGCTTCCTGGGTATGATAGTATTTCCAAGAAAAGGAGACATGATTCACACTAGACTGGCTATGGTATCCAAAACCTTAATGGAGGGGATCAAGGGGAAAACATATACCATTATCCGTATGATCATAGTAGACATATACCGAGCCTTGGACTGCTGCCAGAAGGGATTCAAACACTTTGAGGGTTGTAATCTGCTACATGTTTGGTTATTGGAGCATCTCCAAAGGGGTCAATATCGTCAAGAGTTTCCACGAAGG
>ML369997.1:1877-24041 GCA_005239525.1 Nicotiana knightiana
TAGACTCTTTATATATATATATATATATATATAAATATATATAAGGCACTGAAATCCAAGGAAGTACTGGGAATCAATAAAACAATTACTACTTCACCTTCCCCCAAATATCTGTCAAATCAATGTCCATAAATTTAATAACAAATGAATCATGCGCATGAAGGGTAAGGACAACCGGCCGGAGTCATAGGATAGCCATGTCCGTGCACTGCTGAGGGTCGAACGGCCCGAACCATAAGTTCACCTTTCCATAAAGTACTCACATCTATGCACTGCCGAGGATCGAACGGCCCAAACCAAAAGTGCATATTGCCATAAAGTAATCCTCTCTATGCACTGCCAAGGAACGAACGATCCGAACCAAAAGTGCATCTCGCAATCCGCCGTGGCGTACGGCCCGTTCCTATAAGAGTGGGGGAAATCACACTCCGCTCGCGGAATGTAAATTGCAAAGCGGTCACATGCACACACATTATTCCTTTTTAAATTACTTTTCAGTGAACAATTCCTTACAAGTTTTTTCTCAAATTCCATGACCTCAGGGAAATAAGCCGCATGTAACATTTAATTTATTAAGCATATAGTTCATATCAAGTAAAACACAAGGCATGATGTGGGCCTAACTACCCGGACATAACAGTAATAGCCGCTACGTACAGACTCTCGTCACTTTGTACGTACGTAGCCCCCACAATTATCACATATAGCATTTAAATCACCTAGGGGGACAGTTCCCCCTTATAAGGTTTGAAAGGAGACTCACCTCGCGTCGCACCTACTCCCCGGGTCAAGAATGCGCCTGAAACTCTGAACTCGACACCCTCGGACTCGAAACTAGCCAAATGTTATACAAATACATCAATTTATATACAAAGCATGGAATTCTCCTATTATTTCGTCAAATTCACCATTCTTGAAGAAATCCCAAAATTCAACCCCAGGCCCGCATGCCCGGATTCCGAAAATTCTCGAAGGAAACACTCACCTATAACCTAAGGATGGATCGTTAATACACGATTTTTACTTGATTTCATAGCTAATTGACGGGTAATTTTCTACATTTTCAAAAGCCCTAGGTTACTACCCCAAATCCTTAATTTCACTAATTTAGGTATTTAATTTAGCTTGTAATCCATGCATGAAACTAATATTACGGTAGAATTTACTTACCTTCAATAACTAGGTTGTTTGCCCCTGTTGAATGCTGAAAATCGTCCCAAGGAAGAAGAAGAAGATGAGGGAAATTAATTAAATCCCGCTATAAAAACACACTGCCCAGTGGTCTCCTCTATGCGATCGCAACCTGGGCAGCACGATCCCAGAGATTTAAGTGACCAGGCCCTCATGGGCCTTCTGTGCGAACGCGGAAGGAGCCCTGCGAACGCACAAGGAAAGGAATAGCTGGGCTGGCCCAAGGCTAGGCTCTTGTGCGAACACGGGTGGGATGTGCGATCGCACTGGGTTAGGAACCCAACCCATCACGATCGCGGTGCTCTTTGTGCAAACGCACAGGGTATTCACCACCCCTACCCAGTTCCTTCTTTGCGAACCTAGTAACCCATCCGTGATCTCAGAGAAGGAAACCATATCTGGAAATTTCTGGTGTTTTGCAATTAGCTTCGAGGGGTCCGAAACTCACCCGAGACCCTCGGGACCACGTCCAAAGGCACTGGCAAGTCTGTATTAATGAAACGGACTAGCTCAAATTTTCGAAACGTGAAAAACAACTACGAAACTAAGAATTCAACCCGAAAACCAAATTGAATCAAACTTTGAACTTAAAGTTCTAGAATTCGCTAACAATGCGCCGAACCGACCTATACTATTCTGAATGACACCAAATTTTGCGGGTAAGTCATAAATGACATAACACAACTATTACCGGTCTCGGAATTCTGTTTGGACCTCGATAACACAAAAACACGTCCCAAACCAAAATATTAACTTAAGGAAATCCTTATTTCGATATTTGGCGCTGAAACGCTCCTGGGTCATCCAAAACTCATTCCGAACATATGCCCAAGTCCGAATTCATCATACGAAGCTACTGGAACCATCGAAACTCGATTCTGAGGTCGTTTACTAAAATGTTGACCGAAGTCAAACTTGGCCTTAAAGGCCAACCTTAAGGAACCAAGTGTTCCTATAGCACTCTAAACACTTCTGAATCCCGAACCACCAGTCCGCACAAGTCATAAATCATAATAAGCCGCCATGGGAAGTTTCATTTAGGGGAACAGGGTCCGATAACGCAAAACGATCGGTCGGGTCGTTACATTTCGTGTGCTACATCCCTCGGCGTCCAGCTTTGAATCGCCTAATATTTTGCAGGCCCTCAAAACTAACCTAAGGTGAAATAGTCATCACTTCTCCATTATCATTATTTATTTTGGGGTTTTACGGTCATAAAAAAGGAATTCAACATGATTTCCAGATTTTCGTGTGTTATTGCCCACGCCATCTGCATGAATTCAGGCGACTAGCTCCGAGTCGCCTAATTTTGCCGGCCCATCAAAAATAACTTAAGGAACATTAGTCATCCCTTCTTTATGACCTTTCCTAGTTTTTTGGCGTTTTAAGGCCACAAAATAAGAATTCAGCACAATTTCCAGATTTTCGTGTGCGCACACGCCTTCTGCAATAATTCAGGCGACCATCTAAATTTTCTTAAATTTATTCGGGCCATGAAAAACAACCTAAGATAAAAAAAATAGTCATCATTTCACCGTGAATATTCCTCTTTTTTAGCATTTTAGGGCCATAAAACAGGAAATCAACACGATTCCTATATTTTCGTGCGCCATAGCCAATGCCATCTGCATGAATTTGTGGACCGCCTCGAATCGCCTAAAAATTTTCTAGCCCAACAAAAACGACTTACAATAGTTCTCGCTTCTCCATGATCGTTCCTCATTTTTTAGCATTTTAGGGTCATAAAATAGGATTTTAGCACGATTCCCTTATTTTTATGTGCTATAGCCCATGCCAGATAGATGAATTCATGCATCCGGTTCTGAATCACCTATAATGTTAACGGCCCATAAAAAATGACCTAAGGAACAATAGTCATTTCTTCTCCATGACCGCTCCTCATTTTTTGGCGTTTTAGGTCCATAAAATAAGAATTCAGTATGATACACAGATTTTCGTGTGATATAGCCAATGTCATCTACATGAGTTCGGGCGACTAGCTCTGAATCACCTAATATTTTTTTGGACCATCAAAAATAACATAAAGAACATTAGACATCCCTTCATCATGATTGTCCCTCATTTTTTGGCTTTTTAGGGCCATAAAACAACAATTCAGCATGATTCCCAGATTTTCGTGTACTATAGCCACACCATCTGCAAAAATTGACTATTTCCAAATTACCTTAAATTTAGTCGGCCCATAAAAAGAACCTAAGGAAAAAATAGTCACTGCTTCATCGTGACCATTCCTCGGTTTTTGGCGTTTTAGGGCCATAAAACAGGAAATCAGCACGATTCCTGTATTTTCGTGTGTCATAGACAATGCCATCTGCATGAATTCGGGTGACCGCCTGGAATCACCTAAAAATTAGCCATCCCAACAAAAATGACTTACAAATTCTTCGCTTCTCCATGAGCGTTCCTCAATATTTGGCGTTTTAGGGTCATAAAATAGGATTTCAACATCATTCCCATATTTTCATGTGTTATAGCCATGCCAGATGTGTCACGACCCAAAATCCCTAAGGTCATGATGGCGCCGGACATCATTGTCAGGCAAGCCAATCATTAATTAATTGAAATAATTTTCCTGTTTTAACATTTATGAAAAAGATTTTCCTTCACTTTATTACATGTTAGCTAAATAAAATATGTCAAGTAAAAAAATAGTTTAAATATTACACTTTAGCAAATATATACCAACACATACCAGAACCCGGTGTCACAAGTACATGAGCGATTTCTAAGAATTTATACAATCATCACAAATCCTATCAGAAATACAAATTGGACAAGAAAAATTAAAAATAAAAATAAATACAGTACGGGGGAGACTCTGTCAGCTGCGGATCGCCTCGGATGGTGTAGCTCGCCTAAGTCTCCAACCAACCATGTAACTATGAAGGTACCTGTGCAATAAAAATGCACAGCAAGTGTAGCATGAGTACAAAAACAACGTGTACTCAGTCAGTCTCTCGCCTAACCTCAAAGAAGTAGTGACGAGAGGTCGAATTAGACACTCACTAGGGGCCAGCAATAAATTAATAGTATAAGATGAACACGATAGGCATGTAAAGGTAGTAAAGCAACATGTATACAAGGCACTAAAATCTAAGTAAATATTGGAATTAAACAAACAGTTACCACTTTCTCATTATTTTTCAAAATATCTTAAATAAACAATTTCCTCTTTGTTTTCCCCCAAATATCATAAATCCACAATTTCTTCTTTATTTTCCCCCAAATATCTTATCACTTAAAAAATCATGAAAAACATTTAACAATTTAGCATGCGCATAGGGGATAAGGACAACCGGCCTGAGCTATCATAATAATCATCTCTGTGCACTGCCGAGGGTCGAATGACCCGAACCATAATATTTCTTTCAATCTCGCCATGGCGTACGACCCGCTCCCATGAGAGTGGGGGAAATAACACTCCGCTCGTGAAATATAAATTGCGAAGCGGTCACATGCAGTCATGCACAATCAACAGTCTACCCCGACTACGTCGGGAAAACAAATACTCAAGTAAATGACACATTTCTCTTTTGAAAACCACAAAATAGTATTTAAACCCTTTTTTCGAAATTCACTTGCCAAGTTTTTATAAGGTTTAATAACATAACCTTATCCGGAAACATAATTGCCCCCCAAGGAAATCAATTCTGTTTTTAGATGCTTAAGAAAACTCTAATCTTCTTTAGTCATTCAATTACAATTTCACTTATATTAGCAATCTATTATTACAGACAAGATCACAGGTACAACATGTAAGGCATGCTAGTGGGTCCTAGACTACCTGGACATGGGATAATAGTAGCTACGCACGGACTCCCGTCACCTCATACGTATGTAGCCCCCGAAGATAATAGTGCATACTTAATTAATTCACCTAGGGGGACAATTCCCTCTCACAAAGTTAGAAAGGAGACTTACGTCGCTCCGAAGTCCCATAACCGACTTCCAAGCCCTTCCGACGACTCCCATGGATGCACAACTCCCCAAAACAACCACATAACAGGCAAAGCAATGAAAATTCATCCTAATACTCACAACAAATTAAAATTATATACTTTCCCAACCTTGCTCAGTGAATTGACCAAAATGCCCTAGGGCCCACATTCCCAGATTCTGAAATTTCTGGAAGATATAATCTACCCATCGCTCCACTAGTTCAATTGTACAATTTACTCTACAGTCCATGCTCAAATTCGTGGCTAAAAATCCAAATTTCCATTTTCTAGGTTTCTTTAAGATTCCCCAATTTCCTACCAATTCCCATGTCTAATTACATGCATATACTGGTATTTAACTTTAAAAACATGAAGGAGTTACTTACCTTGACAATGCATGAAGAAATCTTCTCTTTGAAGCCTCCCAAGATCACCTAAGCCAAAGAAGAAATGAGGAAATGGCAAACAATTCATGGTTTTAAAACATTCTGCCCAGCCTCGATGCCGCACTTGCGATCCTTCCTCCGCACCTGCGCTCCTGCAAGTGCGACCAATCACCCGCACCTACAGATTCCTCAGCTTCAGCCCAAAATCGCACCTGCGCCCCACAACCCGCATCTGCAACCTCGCAGGTGCGGAAATACCATCGCACCTGCGCTCCCAGCCAGACCCCCTATTCTTCGCACCTTCGGTGCCATAGCCGCACTTGCAGCCAAAACTTCGCAGGTGCGGTCACACCAGATGAAAGCAATTCCAGCCTTCTTGAAATTTTTAACTTGATCCGTTAACCACCCGGAATCCACCCGAGGCCCCCGGGACCCCGTCCAATTATACCAACCTTTTCCAAAACATAATACGGACTTAGTCGAGCCTCGAAATCACATCAAACAACACCGATATCACGAATCGCTCTAAAATTCAAACTTTATGAACTTAGAAATTCCAACTTCAACATCCGACGCCGAAACCTATCAAATCACGTCCGATTGACCCCAAATTTTGCACACAAGTCATATTGAACATTACGGACCTGCTCCAACTTCCGGAAATCGCATTCCGACCTTCATATCAAAACTTTCACTTCCGGTCGAATTTCTCAAAAACCTTCAAATTTCTATGTTTAGCCAAATGACTTCAAAATGACCTATGGACCTCCAAATTCACTTCCGATCGCGCTCCCAACTCCAGAATCACCACACGAAGCTATTCCCTGGCTTGGAATCCCAAACAGACATGAATAACTCTAAAATGCACTTCAAGCCCAAATTTATGAAATTCTTCTAAAATGCTAACTTCCATAATATACGCCGAAACGCTCCCGGGTTATCCAAAACCCGATCCAGACATACGCCCAAGTCCGAAATCATCATAAGAACCTGTTGGAACCTTAAAATCCTGATTCGGAGGTCGTTTACTCAAAATTCCAATCATAGTTGATTCTTCTAACTTAAGGCTTCTGAAATGAGATATTTCTTTCCAAATCAACTCTGAAATTCCCGAAATTCAACTCTGACCATGCCCACGGGTCGTATTACTGGAAACGAATCTGCTCAGGGCCTCAAACCGCTGAACGACACACTAGAGCTCAAAACGACCGGTCGGGTCGTTACATTCTCCCCCACTTAAACCGACGTTTGTCTTCGAACGTGCCAAGAACTGCTCTGGATTTATCTGGAATCACTGTTTAACACCTCGTGCACCTGCTCGTGCTACCACAACCCACTTGAGCACATTAGCTTGATCAAATATGAAGATTTCTTCTTTTATCCATATAATAAGCTCAGAACCTAGTTCGGACACTTGAAATTCCTTGCCAGGCCTACTTCCAACATATAAACACCGTATCAACCACTACACGATGTCCCAGAACATGACCGCATACCTTTGCTTAATCTGCACCATGCACCGCATAACTCATCATCAGACTACAATGACACTCCCTGAACCTTAATAGCCAAAATTTCACGAATCTGGTGCTCCTGATGCACCTCATAACCAATATACATACATCCTGCTATAATGCTGACGAGACCACCACAACGGAGGAAATGTGCAAAAATTCATGCCCAACTGCAGAGTTAACAAATCCTTGAATACCTCATCTTGACTAGAATCATCACTTCATTATGAACCTGAATAATGGTATTTGTTCTTTAATATACACTTCACATAACCTTATCGCACTGATCCTTGATCTGATAATCTCGTCTCACCCAGTATGAACTGCTCAGACAACAAATCACCCCAAACATGACCAACAACCTCACATGATACCACATCGCGCCACTAGGCCATAACTCGAACATGATAGGTAATAAATGACTCATGAAGGGACTATTCAACTCACGCAACTGATATGAACTTCTCTCAGAAAATAGGAAGTAAAAAATAAGAAAATAAATATAGGAACCTTATTCATCATCACACTGTTGCGGCATGCAACCCGATCCAAAAACATGCCCGTGGCGACTTGCCACCCGATCCACACATAAAATTTACATGAGAAGATATATATACGGGGCTGATTTGCTCACTATCACAAATTATTGAATATCGATCATAAGCACGCTAAGTGCATAATACCATCCTGGGGAGACTGATAAAGTCGTAGGCTACAAAACATAAGCATAGCTGAGGTGCGATATATATATACACTCTGGATCTCAAGAGCTATCCTGCTCACGTAACATCCTCACTACGCGGGACCTCAACACATAGGAAATTATCAAGCCGTTTCACAACTGACACGGCACAAATCACGATATCGCATGAATTCACAAAGACGGAGCAACACCTGTTGTTCTAATACCTTTCCATGAAAAGCGCTCTACTGAAATGAACATGCATGGCTCGTACGGAGCCCATAATCATATCTAAATCAATCCACAAACATCGAGCTAATAGATTTACCTGGGTCCACATTAACCCACTTTCTCTCATAATACGCGAGAACAACCATCATAGCCGGGACAAACACCACAATCCACAACCAAATGAACTGAACGCCTCTCAGGCATAACTTCTCAAATAAACAACATTGCACTTCTTTAAACTCAGCCGAATCTTCAATCCATCGAGTGACTACATGTCACACTTATATGATCTCCTCGTGGTTGCGCTCCCACGACTTTCCACACCAGGCAACAAGTCTGCACATCCACCACTGGCCATACTACGCTGTAAGACAAATCAAGAACCCATAACCAGGGTACAAAGCCTCTTCCACCGAATATCAATCTCAGGTGGCACTGAAGATAACACCAACTTACTCTGAACTTTCACATCACCTTTTCTTGCTCTTCCGAGCTCATGACATCCTTATCATCACCGAACCGCAATCTCAATTCTTACTCCCAGTTACATACTGCTTACCGCACCTAACATGCCAATATGAGGTAGCGCAAGAATTCCATCATAACTTAATCACATCAAAGGAACTGATCACTGCCGCAAATGTGCCATTTCAACCATGGCTAATCAACCTATCTTCTTTTAATCATCTTCATTTGCCTCAGGAATAATAGCAACTTCTTTCAACTCATAACAAACTCCACCCTCACTCATCCCGAGTGGCCTTGATTCACGAGACTATGCTGCCTAAATCCCGCAACCCGTCTCATACCCTCCTGATAATCTTTCTACCATCCGGATTTCATTTCTCTCACTCCTCCAATACTATCATGCATGCTGAAACATGAAATAGAACATTCCGACCATCCTTCTTTTTCTCAGAAATTACTCTAAAAAAACTCGATTCTCAATCATACTGCTGCCTTAAACCCTTAAACGCCGCATTCATAACTTTTGAATTCGCTAGGACCGCTATTGAGAGTCACCCACTCTTACTGGCCCCGAATACAATCAACTCCAACGTTCTTCTAGCACCTGAACACCCTTTTCCTTGAAGCACGTGACTGAATCACTACCATGAAAACTCCCCTATGCCTTAAGCAAAATTCTGAATCTTCCAAAGCCTAACCCTGGCCTGATAGGGCCAACTTTTGCACACATTCATCAAATCCCACGCACAATCACCATTCTACTCCTTTCCCTTAGCTATAATAACCTTCCATCACGCCGAAAATCCGCAACCCAATGATAACACAATCCTGCAACCCAACTACAGGTGGTGGGACTCCCCCACTTAGCCCGAAGCTACTCCTCGCACAACTTTAGACCCTGCCGAGATCCTTTCTTCTTTGATAACATGATCTTTCTCAACCAAACTGTCCAATTCTTCCAAATTCTCTTGCTAGAACTCCCTAAATACTCACATTCTCTAGCATCATTCACACATACTGCCTCCTACCGAATAGCCACTAGAACCCCTCACAGAGACTTGCCAACCATGCCACCTCTAACCTATTCACAGGAGATAACCCACCTGTGGAAATCACCTGTAGACACCTGCCAACGACGCTGAAATGCACGCTCTCTACGACTTCAATACCCCGTTCTACGCCCTGTTTCATTTACAAACTTTACTAGTCCGTCTGCTCCTCATGGACATCCATTAGATGCGCGACAATATCATCAAATTCCAAGCTGTGTTGTCGCTACCCCACTTTGCGACTGCTCGACTTCCGCTTCTTACACCTGGCCTCCTAGAAATGGAATCACCTCCTAGTTTCACTTCAGGATCATTCTCTGTAGCTCTCAAACTGGTAGATCACCACGACTTCAAGCTCTCCGAAGATCATCTTTATCTAGCTGCCTTCATTATCAACACTTATCCGGTACCGAACCACCGCACCTCACGGTCTCTACCAAGCGCATACTTCAATACTTCTTCTTAATACTCTGACCCCACGCAACTGAAGAAACCATAGCACCGGCAAACTTAACACATTCCATTCGATAAATGACGACGACTTCACGTCACATGTGCATATCCCACCTCACTTGAAGACACCAAGCCTTACTACTTTATTAACCCCAACCGGACCATTCATAACCCAAATGCCTTTCCTCTGTCGGAACTAAAATACCGAAATCTCAAAATCACACTCTGAGAAGACCTCCCTTCAAACCATTCATCACCCCCAACATACGGGCAAGCATTCTATCATCATACCGACAACGCGTGATAACCAATCGCAAGCATCATCACTACCTGAGCATAGCCTTAAGGCTCCCAGAAACACAGCTACTGAGCTGAAACAACATATTTTTCTTCTGCAGGGCCATAACAACAGCCCCTAACCAATTACACATGGAAACATCTCGACTTAAATCAGTAACACTATTTCAATTCCTCAAATTCCCGATTCATAGCAAGCACTTCGCGACGCGTAAGACTGAGTAAGAATAAAATTAGGCATAAGCCTTAAGGGAATTGAATCGCACGATGAGGAATCAAGAAGGGAAGTACTCCTAACAGCCCTGTAGCCTCTTGAAGATAAGTACAAACGTCTCCGTACCGATCCGCAAGACTCTACTAGACTTGCTCATGACTCGTGAGACCTAAGAGACCCTAGCGCTCTGATACCATGTTGTCACGACCCAAAATCCCTAAGGTCGTGATGGCGCCGGACATCATTGTCAGGCAAGACAATCATTAATTAGCTGAAATAATTTTCCTGTTTTAACATTTATGAAAAACATTTTCCTGCACTTTATTACATGTTAGCTAAATAAAATCTGTCAAGTAAAAAAATAGTTTAAATATTACACTTTAGCAAATATATACCAACACATCCCAGAACACGATGTCACAAGTACATGAGCAATTTCTAAGAATTTATACAATCATCATCAAGCCTGTCCGAAATACAAATTGGACAAGGAAAATTAAAAATAAAAATAAATACAGTACGGGGGAGACTCTGTCAGCTGCGGATCGCCTCCGGATGGAGCAACTCGCCTAACACTCAACCCAGCCATGTAACTATGAAGGTACATGTGCAATAAAAATGCACAGCAAGTGTAGCATGAGTACAAAAATAACGTGTTCTCAATAAATCACCCGCCTAACCTCAGAGAGGTAGTGACGAGAGGTCGAACTAGACACTCACTAGGGTCCAGCAATTAATTAACAATATAAGATGAACACGATAGGCATGTAAAGGTAATAAAGCAGCATATATATAAGGCACTAAAATCTAAGCATATATTTCCTCTTTGTTTTCCCCCAAATATCATAAATCCACAATTTCTTCTTTATTTTCCCCCAAATATCTTATCACTTAAAATATCATGAAAAATATTTAACGATTTAGCATGCGCATACGGGATAAGGACAATCGGCCTGACCCATCATAATAATCATCTTTGTGCACTGCCGAGGGTCGAACGGACCGAATCATAATATTTCTTTCAATATCGTTGTGGCATACGGCCCGCTCCCATAAGAGTGCGGGAAATAACACTCCGCTTGCGGAATGTAAATTGCGAAGCGGTCACATGCAGTCATGCACAATCAAAAGTCCACCCCGACTATATCAGGAAAACAAATACTCAAGTAAATGACACATTTCTCTTTTGAAAACCACAAAATAGTATTTAAACCCTTTTTTGAAATTAACTTGCCAAGTTTTTATAATGTTTAATAACATAACCTTATCCGGAAACACAATTGCCCGCGAAGGAAATCAATTCTCTTTTTAGATGCTTACGAAAATAAACTTTAATCTTCTTTAGTAATTCAATTACAATTTCAATTATATTAGCAGTCTAATATTACAGACAAGATCATAGGTACAACAAGTAAGGCATGCTAGTGGGTCCTAGACTACCCGAACATGGCATATAGTAGCTACGCACGGACTCCCGCCACCTCGTGCGTACATAGCCCCCGAAGATGATAACACATACCTAATTAATTCACCTAGGGGGACAATTCCCCCTCACAAAGTTAGAAAGGAGACTTACCTCGCTCCAAAGTCCCATAACCAACTTCCAAGCCCTTCCGACGACTCCCATGGATGCACAACTCCCCAAAATTACCACATAACGGACAAAGCAATGAAAATTCACCCTAATACTCACAACAAATTCAAATTATATACTTTCCCAACCCCGTTCAGTGAATTGACCAAAATGCCCTCGAGCCCACGTGCCCGGAATTCAAAATTTCTCAAAGATATAATCTACCCATCGCTCCACTAGTTCAATTATACAATTTACTCTGCAGTCCATGCTCAAATTCGTAGCTAAAAATCCAAATTTCCATTTTCTAGGTTTCTTTAAGAGATTCCCAAATTTCCTACATATTCACATGTCTAATTCCATGCATATACTTGTATTTAACTTTAAAAACATGAAGGAGGTACTTACCTTGACAATTCATGAAGAAATCCTCACTTTGAAGCCTCCCAAGATCGCCTAAGCCAAAGAAGAAATGAAGAAATGGCCAACAATTCACGGTTTTAAAACATTCTGCCCAGCCTCATTTCCGCACCTGCAATCCTTCCTCTGCACCTGCGCTCTCGCAGGTGCGACCAATCACCCGCACCTACGGCTTCTTCAGCTTCAGCCACAAATCACACCTGCACCCCACAACCCGCATCTGCGACCTCGCAGGTGCAGAAATACCATCGCACCTGCGCTCCCAGCCGGACCACCTATTCTTCGCACCTGCGGCGACAACCTCGCAGGTGTGGTCACACCATATGACAACAATTCCAGCCTTCTTCAAACTTTCAACTTGATCCGTTAACCACCGGAATCCCCCCGAGGCCCCCGGGACCCCGTCCAATTATACCAACCTGTTCCAAAACATAATGCGGACTTAGTCGAGCCTCGAAATCACATAAAACGAAGCCGAAATCACGAATCGCACTAAAATTCAAACTTTATGAACTTAGATATTCCAACTTCAACATTTGACGCTGAAACCTATCAAATCACGTCCGATTGACCTCAAATTTTGCACACAAGTCATATTCAACATTACGGACCTGCTCCAACTTCCGAAAATTGCATTCTGACCTCGATATCAAAACTTCCACTTCCGGTCGAGTTTCTCAAAAACCTTCAAATTTTTATCTTTAGCCAAATGACTTCAAAATGACCTATAGACCTCCAAATTCACTTCTCATCGCACTCCCAACTCCAGAATCACCACACGAAGCTATTCCCAGACTCGAAATCCCAAACGGACATCAATAACTCTGAAATGCACTTCAAGCCCAAATTTATTAAATTCTTCTAAAATGCTAACTTCCATAATATACGCCGAAACGCTCCCGGGTTATCCAAAACCCGATCTGGACATACGGCCAAGTCCGAAATCATCATACGAACCTGCTGGAACCTTCAAATCCTGATTCGGAGGTCGTTTACTCAAAATTCCAATCTTAGTTGATTCTTCTAACTTAAGGGTTCTGAAATGAGATTTTTCTTTCCAAATCAACTCCGAACTTCCCGAAATTCAATTCCGACCACGCCCACGAGATGTATTACCGAAAATGAAGCTGCTCACGCCTCACACCGCTGAACAACGCGCTAGAGCTCAAAACGACCGGTCGAGTCGTTACAAGTTGCATGAATTCAGGCGTGCGGTTCCCAATCGCCTAAAATTTTACCGGTCCATCAAAACTGATCTAAGGAACAATGATCATTTCTTCATCGTGACCGTTCCTCATTTTTTGGCATTTTAGGGAAATTAAACAGGAATTCAGCATGATTCCCATATTTTCGTGTGTTATAGCTAATGACATCTGCATGAATTCGGGCGATTGACTCCGAATTACCAAAATTTATCCGCCGAAGAAAAATGACCTAAGGAACAATAGTCCTTTCTTTTCCATGACCGTTCCTTATTTTTAGCATTTTAGGGTCATAAAACAGGATTTTTCATGTGCTATAGCACACGCCATTTGCATGAATTTGGGCGACTGGCTCCGAGTCGCTTAAAATTTGCTGGTCCATCCAAAATGACCTATGGAACAATAGTCATCGCTTTTTCGTGATTGTTCCTCACTTTGAAGCATTTTAGGACCATACAATAGGAATTCAGTATGATTCCTAGATTTTCATGTGCTATAGCCCACATCATCTGCATGAATTCGGGCGACTAGCTCCGAATCGTGTAATATTTTGTCTGCCCATAAGAAATAACCTACGGAACAATACTCGTCACTTCTCCATGATCGTTTCACATTTTTTGGCATTTTACGTCCATAAAAAAAGAATTAGCACGAACTTAAGATTTTTGTGTGCTATAACGCAAACCATTTGCATGAATTTAGGCGACCTGCTTCAAATCGCCTAAAATTTTGCCGACCCAAAAAAAATAAACTAAGGAACAATAGTCATCATTTATCCGTGACTGTTCTTCATTTTTTGGTATTTTAGGGCCATAAAATAGGAAATCAGAACGATTCTCATATTCTCGTGTTCTATAGCCAATGCCATCTGCATGAATTCGGGCTACCAGCTCCATATTGCCTAAAATTTAGCCAGTCCAACAAAAGTGACCTAAGGAACAAGTCCTCTCTTATCCATGACCGTTCCTCTTTTTTGGCATTTTACGGTCATAAAATAAGATTTCGACGCGATTCCTGTAATTTCGTGTGATCCACGCCATCTATGTGATCCGAATTCGCCTTTAATTTTTCCGGCCATCAAAAGTGACCAAGGAAAATATTCATTGCTTCGCCGTGAAAGTTCCTAAGTTTTTGCCATTTTAGGGCCAGAAAACAGGAGTTCAACACGATTTCCAAAATTTTTGTGTGCTATAGCCAATGCCACGACATGAATTACGACGACCGGCTCCGAATTACTTAAGATTTAGCTGGACCAACAAAAATGACCTATGGAACAACAGTCCTTGCTTTTCCATGACTATTCCTCATTTTTTGTCGTTTTACGGTCATAAAACTGGAATTCAGCATGATTCCTAGATTTTGTGTGTTATAGCCCAAGCCATCTACATGAATGCGGGCGACCGACTCCGAATCGCTTCGCTGTAAACGTTCCTCATTTTTTAGCGTTAAGGACCATAAAACTGGAATTCAATACGATTCTTAGATTTTCGTGTGTTATAGCCCACACCATCTGTATGAATTCGGGTGAATAGCTCCAAATGGCCTAAAATTTTATCTACCCATAAAAATGAGCTAAGGAACAATAGTTATTTCTTCTCCATGATTGCTCCTCATGTTTTGGCGTTTTACGACCAAAAATAAGATTTCAGCACGATTCTAAGATTTTTGTGTGTTATAACCAAACCTTATGCATGAATGAGCGATCGACTCTGAATCGCTTAAAATTTTGCCAGTCCATAAAAAAGACCTAAGAAACAATAATCATCGCTTCATCATGGCCGTTCCTCTTTTTTGGCATTTTAGGGTCAAAAAATGAATTAAGCACAATCCCAGATTTCTATGTTCTATAGCCAATGCCATCTGCATGAATTCGTGCGACCAGCCTTGAATTGCCTAAAATTTAGCCGGCACAACAAAAATGACCTAAAAACAACACTTCTCTCTTTGCTATGACCGTTCCTCATTCTTTTGCATTTTAGGGTCATAAAACATGAATTCAGCATGATTCCCAGATTTTTGTGTGTTGTAGACCACACCATATACCTGAATGCAGGAGACTAGCTTCTAATTGCTTAAAACTTTGTCAGTCCATCAAATACGAACTAAGGAACAATAATCATTGTTTCTCCATGATTGTTCCTCATTTTTTAGCTTTTTAGGCCCATAAAAAAGGAATCAACACGATTCCTTGATTTTCATGTTTTATAACCAATGCAATTTGCATGAATTCAAGCGACGGCACCGAATTTTCTAATTTTTTGTCGACCCATAAAAATGATCTAAAGAAAAATATTCATTGCTTCAGTCCAAATTTCTTCATCGTGAACGCGATGACCCATATGCAAACTCGAAACTCATGCAGCCTGACCCTACGCGAACGCGGAACACTCATCACGAACGCGTAGACAAATTGTCTAGAGACTCAGTAGACCAGTTTTCTCTATGCGAACGCGAGACCCTCATTGCGAACGCATAGACTTAACCCCTTAGAGCTTCGCGAACGCGGGACCTTCATAGGGAATACGAAGCAAAAATCCTCTCCTGCCTCCAGCTCCCTTTTGTGAACGTAGTACTCCCCTCGCGAACACGAAGAAGGAAACCAGCAACTGAACACCGGATTTTTTTGCAACTCTTACAAGTCTAAAACTAGTCTGTTAACCATGTGGAATCCACCTGAGGCCCTCGAGACCTCAACTGAACATACCAACAAGTCCTAAAACATCATACGAACTTAGTCGAGCCTTCAAATCACTTCAAACAATGCTAAAACATGAATCGCACTCCAATTAAAACTTAATGAACTTTGAAACTTCAAACATCTTCAACCGATGCTGAAACCTATCAAATCACGTCTGATTGACCCCAAATTTTTCACACAAGCATATTCAACATTACGGACCTACTCCAACTTCCAGAATCAGAATCGAAATCCGACCCCGATATCAAAAAGTCCACTTACTGTCAAACTTCCAAAAAATTTAACTTTCGCCATTTCAAGCCTAATTAAGCTACGGGCCTCTAAATAAAAATCCAGACACGCTCCTAAGTGCAAAATCACCTAACGGAGCTAATGAAACCAACGAATCTCTATTCTGGGGCCGTCTTCACACTGTTCCAACTACGGTCAATTTCCTAGAACTTAAGCTTCCATTTAGGCATAAGTGTCCCAAATTACTCTGAAATCACAAACAAAACCTCTTGGAAAGTCACATAAGCATAATAATATAGGCGGGAAGTAGTAAATAGGGGATCAGGGCTAATACTCTCAAAACAACCGGCGGGGTCGTTACATATAATTAATTTCTTGAGTGTGTAAGCACATGAATAAATTGACTACAGTACATATTACTGAGTTAAACCTGCAATGTTGTCTCTAATAACAGACATGGCATCGAAAAGTATCATTGCTAACTTGCACAAGGGTGACAAGCTGAATGGTGAAAATTATGATATCTAGAGTCGTAAGATGTGGTATGTACTCGAAAAGCAAAATTCTCTTGAAAGTATTAACCATGTTGTGATTCACCTAGAGGAGGGTAACACTGCCCAACATAGAAGGGATGTTGAAACTTACAATATTTGGAAAAAGAAAGATTCCACTACACGTGGAGTTATTGTAAGTTCAGTTGTTGATAATCTCATCCACGAATGTGAGCAATATCCTATTGCTCAAGCCATGTGGGCACATTTAAGAGAGGCATACAAGGTTAAAACTATGACTGGCCTCTGACAACTGACAATCAAGTTTGACACGTACAAAAAGCATCATGATCATAGTGTCAAGAAACATCTAAGGGTGATGTCATTTCTCAACTCAAAAGTTTTGGCCATGTTCTCTCTTATGAGAATTAGGTTCATGCAGTGATTCGGTCTCTTCCCAATAATTGGGAATATCTGAAGGTTAACTTGACCCACAATGATAGGATCAAAACTTTTGGTGATGTTACATATCATGTGGAGGTTCAAGACAAGCGGTTTGTGGCTGAATCGAGTGGTACAAAAGATCAAGCTTCAAGCTCAAGAGAAACTGGAAAAATGACGAAAATGGTAAAGAGAACGGAGAAGGATCCTCCTAGAAAGAAACAAGACAAATTCCAAGAAAGGAAATTGGTTCTACAAGAAGAAATACAAGAGTAAGATGAAGTGCTACAATTTCCAAGTTCCAGGGCATTTTGCTCGTGAGTGCACTGAGCCGAAAAAGGTAGCATTTCAAAATGTATCTTATTATGCTATATATGTTTCTAGCACAGTTTTACTAACTGATCTTATCATGTGTGTATTGTAGACTCAGAGGCCACCGACCATGTGAGCCATGATAGAGAAGTGTTTATAGAGTTTTGTTGAGTTCCACCTGGATCGAAGCATATATATGTAGGACACAATGCAAAGCTTGAAGTCAAAGGGATAGGAACTTGCAGATTGGATGTGCTGGCCGATCTTTGATATTTTATGACGTCTTATATGTTCCAGCTATTCGATGAAACTTAGTCTCTGTGTTTGTTCTTCTAGATTTAGATTTCAATTTGAACTTTATTCGCAGTGGTCTTAGAATTACTCTAGATAATGTTTTTTATGGTTTTGAAAATTGTTATGATGGTTTTATTGTGTAATATTATAATCCTTCTACGTATAACTATTATGTTGATTGTTGTGTTATGTCGTGTTATTCTAGTAATAATGGTGCTGATGTTATTACATGGCATGCAAGATTAGGTCACATAGGGAAAGATCGAATGAATATATTGGATAAGGAAGGACATTTAGGTTCTTTCTCTAAAATTGAAATGCCAACTTGTGAAAATTGTCTTGCAAAAAAGATTACACGTAAACCATTTAAAAAGGCTAAGTGAGCTAGTTTTCCATTACAATTAATCCATTATGACATTTGTGGTCCAATGACTGTCAAGGCTAGGTCCAATGCTTTATATTTCAAGGAAATGGTATTTGAAATTTCACAAGGAGGTGATCGCGTATGATTCCACCATGATCAATGAAGATCATTGCATTTATGTGAAGAAGTCCAATGGGATGTTTGTAACTCTTTCTCTTTATGTGGACGATATTTTATTGGCCGGAAACTATTTGGAGTATTTGAAAACTATCAAGTCATGGCTTTCAAAGTCATTTGACATGATATATATGGTGAGGAAGATTATATCCTTGGAGTTAAGACCCAAAGAGACCATTCCAAAAAGTTATTGAGTTTATCTCAAGAAACTTATATAAAGAAAATTTTGGTGCATTTTTGCATGAATAGTTGCAAATCCATAGATACTCCTATAGCTAGAGGTGAAACTTTAAGCCGTGAAATGTGTCCCAAGATTGAAAAATAAAAGGAAGACATGTCTCGAGTTCCATATTCAAGTTCTGTTGGGATTTTGTTGTATGCTATGATGTGTACTCGCCCAGACATTTATTATGACGTAGGTATGGTTAGCAGGTACCAATCCAATCCTGGAAGAGATCATTAGGAAGCTGTGAAGAGAATTTTTAGATACCTGAAGGGACCTGCAGACTATTCACTATGTTATAATGGAAATGATTTATACTTGAGAGGATATACAAATGTTGATGGGCTGGTGATCAGAATGATAGAAAATCAACATCTGGTTATGCTTTCTTACTTAATGGTGGTGCTATTTCATGGAAAGTAGGAAACAAATTGTACATCCCTTTCGATGATGAAAGATGAGTTCATGTCTTGTGCGTCTGCGGTACAAGAAGTTGTTTGGTTGAAGAAATACTTTAAGCATTTGGATATTACAAAGAACTCTCCGGGTCCCATGACTCTATATTGTGATAGTCAAGCGACTATTGCATACACAAAAGATCATAAGTATCACAGCAAGACAAAACACATTAACATCAAGTATAACTTTGTGAGAGACATTGTAGCAAGTGGAAAGATAAATTTACAGTACATTCATACGCGAAGCATGATAGCTAATCCTTTTACAAAAGCAATATCTAGAGACCTGTTTGAGAAACATGTAATGGCTCTAGGTTTTCGAAGGATATGCATATATATTTATGTATTGTAAAATGACTTGATTATTATAATATTCTCATCGATATTTGACTCTTGAATTTATGCTTATATCTCGTATGCATGTGATGATGTTTTGTTGATAAAGAGTATGTCGAACAAGTCGCGAGATTGGCTCTCTCACACGAGCAATCGCCTCTTACGTTAAGAAACGTGAAGAGATGAGACCTTATAGAACCTTGGATAATGCGAGGTTATATTTACTTGTTAAGTCTGGTCTTGACAACTAGCTAGGCTTACGAATTTTAATATTCGATTATGACTTGTTTTGTAAGCCAGATGCGAGTTTCTCCAAAAAGTTGGATTTCAGGATTATTAAAGTGAGAAACTCGGATTAGACATATGGAGGTGTCTAGACCAAGATCTGTATGGTCTTGAATGATTAAAAGAATAAGACACACACGCCAATATAAGATGAGAACATTGTAACATGTGTCTCATACCACGTGTGCTATCTGTCACGCCCCGAAGCTGGGGGGCGAGACCGGCACCTGGTGACTCACCTATCCTTGCGTACCAAGTTGTGACTAAGGAACTCTGAACATGTGATGTCATACTTTGGCCATGGGCCACATTGCAAGATAACTGCGAATTCTAACTAAGTATCAATATAAAGCTGGGCCGACAAGGCCGTCATAACTACTACAACTGACAAACAAACCAAATATACCTACAAGGCCTACAAGCCTAACATACTGCACTAACTGACAAGATATGTCTACAAGTCTCTATTGATGGATATGATGTGATCAGAACAGCTACCCGACCTACTCATAACATATATACATATATATACAGGATGTACATAAGGTTCTAGACCTGGCAACTCGAAAAGGCATGGAGCTTACTGATCACGCTCAACTATGTCTTCTATAAAGACTAAACGGGCGTTGCAAATATAAATCTGGGGTATTAATCCCAGAGTCGATCCCACGGAGAATTAAACGTATCAATTGATTTTATGAAATACTAAACTGGTGTTTAATCAAGTTTCTCAAGACTTTTGAATATCAAGTTGTGTTGTTTAACTAATTCTACTCACAAAATAATCAACTAGTAATTAATCTAACAATTTAATGTAAACAATAATATTAAAGGTCTAAGGTTATGGTTTCCCCCGTTGGTGAATTCTTTCTCCGATACTTCTTATAGCTTAATTAATCGTCTCTATCAATCATGAACTCTCTATCTACCATAAATCTCTCTCGAGTAATTATGATAATTTACTAGACGCACTCTCTCAAGTTACGCTAGCTAGATCGCAATACAGTTCACTTTAGATTGCACCCGAGGTATCGTTATCTCTAATCCAACCTCTAAACCCTCGGTTATGACTTTCGTCTATACTCTGGGAGTGGTGTTGTTCAAACAATNTCGGGTGGACATACTTTGGTTTGCAACGAGCATACCATTTCCTTGATTGTGGTGGTATGCTATTGATCCCATATTCTCTTTGGCCAGCAGGTTGCTGCCTCATAGCAGCTACAGCAACTACTGCTTCCTCACCTGTCATGCTAGATGTAGCATATACTCCTTTTCTTTTCTTTTGAGCTGGTGGAGGTTTTGATTTAGTTGTCGGCGGGGCGGAAGATGTTGCCTTTCCCTTCCCGGTAGCTTTTCTGGAAAACATTTTTCTACATGCACAGTTTAGTATTGAATTAGTGTCACCAAGTTATATACTGTCTATGGTTGCACTTTGCAAAGGTTACTCAAACTTCACCTCGACAAGTTTATTATAATTCACGCACATTACTACCTATTAGCTTCTTATACTTTATTTCTATACAAATTCATGGAATTCAAGATGTACTGGCGTTGGTGGTGATTTTCCCGGAGACTCGGGCTCCATATGGGACATGTATTGCCTTTTTGAGGCATTACATCGAGCACTTGGCGAGCACACCTGCCATGAGCGCTTGTATGGGCTTGAGGGACTGCCTCATGTTCCCACTTCACATTGGGTTTCCATAACACCACTTAATTTCACCATTTCAGCTCATTCCTAAAGGGTTTTGGGATTTGGGGTGCATAACACCATACTACACAGTTCAAGAACTTCATAACCCATAAACATTCATCTTGAACTCACGGATACATGTTTCACCAGCCAAAGAATTCGAGAGATTATAGAATAAAGTTAGAATCATACCTCAAATCTTGATGGGTGTTAGCCAGATGGAGTTTACCCAAAAAAAAATTTCCCTGCACAGATCTTGTGTGTTGTGGGTGATAATGGGGCGTTAAGCAAAAATGCTATGATTGTTATGAAATGAAGATGAGTGTGTATGATTTTAGATGTTTTCTGAGATAACTAGTGTTTTAGGGGTGTGTTTGAAAGTGAAAATCTGGTGAGAGAGCGTTTGAAGATGAAGAAGATGGGAAAATATACTTACCTGGCGTTATAAATGCGTTTCACCCAAAAGGCCTGGATACCCAGGCGTTACCCGGGCGTTACCTCTCTAACGCCAGGCCACCCCAG
>ML370002.1:0-12425 GCA_005239525.1 Nicotiana knightiana
AAAGGAATATTTCTACTAAAATAGTATAATATTTGAGTGTGGTAAAAAATTAGTTGTTCACAGTCATCTTTTCCTTCAAGCCATTCAAAGCCCCAGGTCTGGATGTCCTACACCCTTTATTTTACCAGAAATACTGGGACATTGTGGGCAAGGATGTGACTCTCTTCTGCAAAAATTACTTCTCAACAGCAACTATGCACCCCCTGATGAATGAGACACCCCTATGCCTCATTCTAAAATGCCCCCAGGCATCCATGATTAAGAACTTTAGGCCCATAGGATTATGCAACACTATTTACAAAACTGTAACAAAAATCCTAATAAGCAGAATCAAGTCTTATCTCCCCACCATCATTGGCCCCAGCCAGGCTAGCTTCCTCTCCAACAGGAGAGTTGCTGATAATGCCATCATTATCCAGGAATACATCACCCACTTTGGGAAGATGAGAGGAAAAACACCTCATATGATACTTAAGATAGACCTGGAAAAAGCCTTCGATAGACTGGAATGGTCCTTCATAAAAGAGACCCTTCATGCCTTCAATTTTCCCAATGTCACAATCAACCTCATCATGTCATGTGTCAGTTCTTTCTCCATCTCTATCCTTGTTAATGGAGAGCAGACAAACTCCTTTAAACCCACCAGGGGTATTAGGCAAGGGGATCCTTTGTCACCCTACCTATTCATCCTCTGTATGGAAAGACTCTCTAGAGCCATTGAGAGAAACACCCAACTCAGGGAATGGTCCCCCATTAGCATTAGCAGAACAGGTCCTAAGATATCCCATCTATTCTTTGTTTATGATCTAACACTTTTTGCTATAGCTAATCAGGGTAATTGCAGCACGATTCTCAATACTCTCAACTCCTTCAACCAGCCTCAGGGCAGAAAATCAATCTCAGCAAGTCAAAAATCTTTTTCAGTGCCAACTGTCAACCCCAACAAATGGAAACCATCTCAAATACTCGTGCCATCCAGGCATCAGCCAGCTTTGGTAAATACCTTGGATTCCCAATCTTCCATAAAAGACCCACCCACAATGACTTCCAGTTTATCATTGATAATCTGCACACCAAGTTGGCCGGATGGAAAAGAAATATGCTCAACATGACTAGAAGAACTACCCTTGCAAAAGCCTCACTCAACACCATCCCCAACCATGTCATGCAATATATTAAACTCCCTTCCAAAACATCCAAGGAGATTGACAAAATCTAAAGAAATTTCATCTGGGGTACTACTAGTGAAAAAAAAGATGTACTTATTCTCTTGGGCAACAATCACAAAACCAAAAGCTCGGGGGGGGGGGGGGGGGGGGGGGGGGGGGGGGGGAGGGCTCGAAATCCAGACCTCAAAAACAAAGCAATCCATTCAGTTTTGGATTGGAGACTTTACCAAAACCCTCTTCTCTCTGGGAAAAAACCCTTATAGCCAAACACTGCAACTGGAGACACCCACCAAAGAGATCAAAATCAAGCACCTGACAATGCATACTCAAAGGGTTGAAAACATGTATGAAAGCCAAAAGATGGGTTGTCCACTCAGGGAACAGAGTCAATTTCATCAATGACCCTTGGATCCCCAGTTTCCCCTCAATCAGATCCATTATTGAGGGCCCTCTTACCAAGGAATACCTGGCCATTACAATGGTTTTTGCTGACAACAACGGGGCTTGGAACCTCTCTTCCACATCCCTCAACATCCCCTCAAATGTCCAAAACACTATTCTCAACACCTTCATCTCTCCCAACCCCATAAAAGAAGATAGAATGATCTGGGGGGCTACCACAAATGGCATCGTCACTCTAAAATCAGTATACTTCCTTTTGGATAATCTTGATCAACAACACTATGCCAACGCATGCAACAACTACCTGTGGATCTGGAAATTAAAAGTCCCAAACAAGATCAAATCTTTCTTCTGGCTCCTCTTTCGTGATAGGCTCCCTACTGGATCCTTTCTCCACCATATTGGGATCCAGTTAGACCCCAAGTGTTGCTCCTGTAATCAGTCAATTGAAACATATGCTCACATCTTTTTTGACTGCCCCAACACAAAAACCTTCTGGACAAAACTTGTCTTAGAATGTGCCATCTCTGCCAAGCCATGTCCCTCCCTTCACCAATAGGGACTGGCCAACCACTTGGGAGTCCCTTAAGAAGAAACCCTTCAACAACATCGTCAATTAGGAAGACTTACTTCTCTTCTATTTTTGGCACATCTAGCTTATAAGAAACAACAATCACTTCAACAAGAGAAAGGATGTGGTAGTACAAAAGATTTACTAGCAAAAGTAACCGAATATATAACCATTTCGGTAAACCGAGCGCCCACAACAGAAAGAATTATATGGGTCAAATGGACCCCCCCACCCCACCCCCTCCAATCAACACATATAAGCTCAATACAGATGGGGCTGCAATTGGGAATCCGGGTAAGGGATGAGTGGGGGGTGTCTTCAGAAATGCAAATGGCAATTGGGTTCTGGGCTACATTAGAAGTATACAGCATACTACAAACACATAAGATGAACTACTTGCAATCTTAAAGGGCATGCAAATAGCTGAAGAAAGGCAGCTGACACCATTGGAAATCAACACAGATTCCACAGAGGTAATTAGAATGCTTAATAATGGAACTCTCGTATTTGACTCAATCATTTTTGAATGCAGGTCAATCGTCCAAAGACTAAGAGATGAGGTGGTAAAACATAGCCACAGGGAGACGAACAGAGTTGTTGATCTACTAGCCAAGGAAGGAGCAAAGGAAAACTTTTTTGAAAATGTTTTTGTAATAGCAGTTCCTCCGGTGTTTGCTACACATATTTTTTGGACAGACATCACAGGAACTGCTTTCTCAAGGAAAATTTTGGACTGCAATATTGTCACTTATGATCACAATGAGGGAGAATCAGTGTATTCCCCTCGAAACAATACTTCTATATGTTTGCATCCTAACGGGTAGTTTCTAATATATATATATATATATATATATATATATGCATCATTTGAACCAAAAAAAAATATTAATTCATACACATCTAGGTCATTATTCCAAAAATAATTATTATTAATAAACACCACGAATATATTCTGATGCATAAATAAAATTACTCATTTTTGCTTAACCAATATAATATACTGATGATATCCCTTACTCTACTATTCTTGATGAATGCAGATACTTAGATGCGGAAAATGAGGGTAAATTTTACAAATGGTCATATATAACTTTACTTTTTTTTTCATGAAAGTCATATAATTATATTTTGTCACACAAAAATTATAAAACTTTCGCTAACTCACACAAAAATCAAAATGACAGAAAAACACAACATCCGGCAGTGTGTTTTATTAGACTAAAAGTAAAAAAAATTAAAAAAAAAATAGAATAAGAAAGCACTACTTGAAAGTTGTGTTCTTCGGTATGATGTTTGTGTGAGTTAGTGAAAGTTTTATGATTTTTGTGTGAGAACATATAGTTATATGACTTTGGTGAAAAAAGTCATAATTATATTACCATTTTTGAAAAAAAAGATTGTAATATAAGAATTAATATATGCTATCACCCCTTCCAATGTTGTACATATAAGCAATGTCTAGGCGACAATTAGGCAGGTAAAAAAGAATCCCAACAAGTCTTCTCGCAAGTAGATGGGTCTCTAATGGATCTCCTATACATCTAAGGCTAATTTTAGATCTTATTCTGATTTACATGCAGAAAATACAATCTTTTGACAACAAATTCAATAAATACTTACACTAGATTTTAAAACTCTTTGCGGCCCCAATACTAGTAATGTAAGAATTTTAATACAAAGTTATATGAACAAATCATCCTAAGTGACCTGATTTATGTGTAACCTAAAAGATTATACATAAATATCTTTTAAGTGACCTGATTTATGTGTAAATATCTTATGAGTGTACAAAACTTATACTTTTTTTTCTTATAACATTAGAAAATAAAAAAGTAAACAATTCTTGTCCTCTGAATGTTGGTTGTCATAGCACCACTTCTGTTGTTTATCTTTTCTTTTTCCTTTTTATTGGGTTTTTCTTTTTTTTTTGGGGAGGGGAGGGGGGAAGATGGTGATAGTTAAAGTTGTCCTATAAAAGAATGGGTAGTGTCCTTGTGCATTTACCAACAAACAACTGCCCCTAGCTCTTAACTCAACTCTTCTTCCTCTTCCAAATTCTTGAAATAACCACAATTCCCACAGCTTCTAACTCAGTTTTATTTTTGTCATAAACTTAGTGTTTTTGTAGAATATGGGACTAAGTTCAAACAGAGTAGAAGATTTATGTGGCCATGCATGCAATGAAACAATTGTCACAATCTCTACTACTAATACAGAATTACAAATATCAAATAATCAACCATTTGAAGTACACAGAGTTTGCTTACCACCACACAAAACTACCCTTCAAAAACTTAGGCAAAGGTTGTCGGAAATATTTTTTCCAGATGATCCACTTCACAAATTCAAGAACCAAACATGGCTAATGAAGTTGTTTTTGGGTCTTCAGTTTTTCTTCCCTGTTTTTGAGTGGGGCCCTCAGTATAATCTTAAACTACTAAGGGCTGATGTAATTTCTGGACTCACAATTGCTAGCCTTGCTATCCCACAGGGAATTAGCTATGCAAAACTTGCTAATTTGCCACCTATTATTGGGCTATGTAAGTAAATGACCACACTTGTTATTTTCTTCTTAAAAATCTAATTTGCTTTTGATCCCTTAATTTTAGAATATGAATTTGATTTTTAAGTGATAGAATTGTTCGTTTTTATCATTTACTAACAATCTTTTTCGGTTCTATTGGCTTAACCGGTAAAGATGTCTCCATGTGACCAGTAACGGGTTCGATTCGTGAAAATAGCCTCTTTCAGAGATTTAGGCTAAGGTTGCGTACAAATAGACCCTCATGGTCCGGCCCTTCCCCGTGCACCGGGCTGCCCTTTTTCTGTTGGAATGAAATGCTGCAGAATAGAGCTGAATTGATATAAAATGCATATAGCCAACTCCAAGTAGTTTCGGGTTGAAACATAATTATTGATTGACAAGGGTTTTTCATTGCTAAAACCAGTTGTTAATCAGTCAATATTTGGTAATTTATTTTAAGTTTAAAGATCCGTTAAGTTAATGAAAATTTATCAAGGGCACATGCAAGATTATAAAATCAGTGGGTATGAAATATTGTTGCACCTACATATTCTTTTGTGAATCGTGATATATAGTACAGTTTCAGACTTCCTATAAATATATAATTTATAGAAATTTCCAATATATATATGTATGTATTTTGAGTTAAAAATGATGCACCCGCTGTTTGTAAAGAAGACATTCTATGTTGTGAAGAGTAAATGTATGCTTAATCGAATACAGTGATTTAGTAATTTTCTTGGGCTTTGCAATGTCTTTTGTAAATACAAAATCACACTATATTCAATCTAGATATTTACTAATCTAAGAGTTGAAATATTAATGGATATGATGATGCAGATTCAAGCTTTGTGCCACCATTGATCTATTCAGTATTGGGGAGTTCGAAACACTTAGCAGTTGGTCCGGTCTCGATAGCTTCACTTGTTATGGGCACAATGTTGAGTGAAGCAGTTTCTTATACTGAAGAGCCTGTTCTTTACCTTCAGTTGGCTTTTACAGCTACCCTTTTTGCCGGACTGTTTCAGGCTTCACTCGGTTTTTTCAGGTATATTCTGTTAAGACTTTAAGTTCTATGCACTGACAGTTCACTTAAAAAGTAATTACACGTGATTCTATAGAATAAACGTTATTGTTAATCTAGTAACATTCTATAACAAGTTAAATTGCATTCATATTGGAAATATATTTTTAGAGTGTCAGTGTATATAACTTAAATTCTTTGACGTAATGGTTCTCATTCACTCAAAAATTCGTGCAGCGTTTTAATTTGACTTTCTAATATTTAAAGAGAAAGTAAAAGAGGAGGAATAATCCTAGCTTAACATTCCCCATTCCACCATCAACGTACTGTTAATTTAGTAATGGACTACAATAGCTAAGTGGAAACAAACTTTTGGAAAGATAACCCAAAAGAATCATTTAGAAACATTAGGCACTTCCACTAAAAACAGCAAGAAAACAGAGAAAAATACATGGAAAGAGGCAGGATTTTTATGCACAGTATGAAACTAACAAATATAGCTGGTGAAAGAAGAAAAAGATTTCAAGGTTAACATAATGTAGTTACATATATTTGCTTTTCAAAATTTCGGCATACCGATATAAACTAGGAGTATTTGTTTTTAAGTATAATCTTCTGCCTGTAGTCCTGTATTAATGACTTTTGTTACTCTATTTTGTTCGACCACTCCCAAAACGTTCAACTTTACAACTCTAATGTTTATATAATAACTTGACCAAGAGTTTTTAATGTATGCATCTCTGTCTTTAGCCATATAACCATAGTGTTAAACTGTTAAAGATGTCACATGACCCATAAGTCAAGATAGAATTTGAATTTTGCAGATATTCAAATGCTTACATTTCCGGACTATCCTTCTTCACCACACTCAGATCATTTTTCATTGTTATTGACTTTTATCTATCAATAGTGTGTTACTTCTAAATTAGTTGGGTCGGCTATAATAATCGTGTATATAACTCCATTTATATGCCGAGTCCATTTCATTCTAGCTTTGTGTTATGAAATATCTAAGGCCCTCAAAGATTTACTTTCAAGAATTAAAACTTTTTCCCATGTGTTTATATTGATTTTAGAACTCAATTAGTTCAAATGTCAAGCGACTTAAAGTTTATGGTTTACAGGTTAGGATTTATCATTGATTTTCTGTCGAAGGCGACTTTGATTGGGTTCATGGCTGGTGCAGCGGTCATTGTTTCATTGCAACAACTGAAAGGGTTGTTAGGGATAGTCCACTTCACAAGCCAGATGCAAATAGTTCCTGTTTTGTCTTCTGTTTTCCAGCACAAAGATGAGGTGAGAAGAAGCTTCTTTGTCGATATTGAACTCCTCTAAGATATACGATTGGGGAAAAAGAGACTATCTTTGTCAACTGATGCAAATCATTATTTGGTAATTTAACTCTTCTCTATCTATTTGCAGTGGTCTTGGCAAACCATTGTTATGGGCGTTTGTTTTCTCGCCTTCCTACTGACCACTCGGCAAATTGTAAGTGTTTGGTTTATTTCAGAACATAATATTCTGACTAATATTATCTCTTTGTTCATTTTCTAACTCTTCTGTGATTACAGAGCAACAGGAACCCAAAACTTTTCTGGCTTTCAGCAGCATCTCCATTGGCATCGGTTATTCTCTCAACTCTCGTAGTCGCCCTCCTTAAGTCGAAGGCTCATGGCATTCAAAATGTAAATAAAATTCATCAGCTTTACCTCCATCCATAGTTTTGAGACAGAATAAAACTGAAGATATCTTTGGTTTATTGCAGATTGGACACCTGCAAAAGGGTCTAAATCCACCGTCATTGAACATGATATATATAAGTGGTCCTTATCTGCCTCTTACCATCAAAACTGGCATTGTTTCCGGAATCTTAGCGCTAACAGTAAGTCACTTGAGACGATTACAAGCAATTGGAAGTAGAAATGTAAAGAAGCGCTTTTTGTTTGACATTTTCATTGACCTGCAGGAAGGGATTGCAGTAGGAAGAACATTTGCTGCTTTAAAAAATTACCAAGTTGATGGCAACAAAGAAATGATGGCGATTGGACTCATGAATATGGCTGGCTCTTGTTCTTCCTGCTACGTTACAACAGGTACCCGCCTCATTGGCCTGTTGTTCGCGATAAGATTAACTTTTTTTTAACCAGCAAATATTTAATTTACAGGGTCATTTTCTCGATCAGCAGTAAATTACAACGCTGGGGCACAAACGGTCGTTTCAAACATAATAATGGCAACAGCTGTGTTAATCACCTTGTTGTTTCTAATGCCACTGTTCTATTACACCCCCATTGTCATCTTGGCAGCAATTATTATAACAGCAGTTATTGGCCTAATTGACTATCAAGCTGCTTTCCGGCTATGGAAAGTTGACAAGCTCGATTTCTTGGCTTGCTTGTGTTCATTTTTTGGTGTTCTTTTCATCTCAGTGCCTCTCGGCCTAGCTATAGCAGTAAGCATCTTCTCAAAAATCACATTTTATAGTACCATTTTCTTTGATATCTCCTCCTTGTAGTTGTACCTAACATTTTCTACTTCTGCTTGTGAAATTTTAGGTTGGAGTTTCGGTTTTTAAGATCCTATTGCATGTTACAAGGCCAAATACTAGTGTCCTGGGCAATATTCCTGGAACTCAAGTATATCAAAACTTAAGTAGATATAGAACAGCTGTTAGAATTCCTTCTTTCCTTATCCTTGCTGTTGAGGCTCCTATCTACTTTGCAAATTCTACCTACTTAAAAGAAAGGTTAGTTCAAATATAGGGTACAGATTTTGTATTTTGCCTTTAGCGACTTCGACTAATTTGTTAAGATTATTACACACAGGTTTATTTACTCAAAATTCACATATTGTAACTGCAGGATATTGAGATGGATTCGCGAAGAGGAAGAGTGGATAGTAGCCAACAAAGAAACTGCAATCAAATGTGTAATAATCGACATGACAGGTCAGTTGAAAAAGAAAATGAGACATTTACTCATCTTCTGTTTTACTGGCAGTATTCAACATGTTGAGTAACAAAATTATGTCTTGCTTCACCAGCTGTGTCGTCCATAGACTCAAGTGGCATCGACACAATATGTGAACTAAGAAAGACATTGGATAAACGATCTCTTAAGGTAAATCCGTCAGCCACATAAAAGATGTTTCTTTGCTTTCCTTCACTAGTCATAATATTTCTTACAAAATTTGTTCTCCTTTTCTCTTTTCCTTTGACGTGAAATCTTCGATATTTTGTTGGTGTAGCTTGTGCTGGCAAATCCAGGTGGGAATGTTATGGAAAAACTGCATCAATCTAACACTCTCGACGCCTTTGGATTAAATGGAATATATCTAACAGTTTCTGAAGCTGTGGCTGATATCTCATCTTTGTGGAAGTCTGAACCTGAATCATCAATATAAGAGTTTGATTGCTCTCAAATCTCAAAGTCAATAAATGAAGAGGAAGTCTTTGAGCTTCAAAAATTGGACGATGTGTAGCATGTCATGATAGTTCCATAGCTCAAACTGTTGGAACTGTTTACAATATCAAATCCAGTTTAAGTTTTGTATATTAGATTAGCTCAAATTTGCAACAAAGTGTACGAATTTCAGTTTACTGTAATCCTATGTTCCCACATAACTATGTAGCCAGTCTGTTCTTAACTCGGTCCAAGCAACGCCTAAAGGCCCTATGTCTTTCTTGGTTGAACAGCAATTTCTAACAAGTCTTCCTGAAATTCTAGAAAAAATGTGACCTTGGCGATTAGTTCGTTGATTCTTCTGTGTTTCCTCATCATGGTCAAGATTCAAGAAAATCATAGTTTTCCCCCTTTTCTTTTCATGCTGATTGCAAACTCAGAATTCAAGAAAAAGGGAAAAAATATTACCTGTACAATAGTAGTAAAGTGAAGGGTGGAAAGTGAAAAACTTAATACTACATCTTAAACTTTTGTGAAGATTAGTGTAATGGCTCTTACAATTTTCCATCTGTATTAGAAGCACATTAAATTTGCAAGTGACACCTATTCCCTTCATGTTGTGCACATTTATACTCTCTCCGGTCCACAATAAGCGATTTTTTGATTTCTTTTTTTGTGGTCCAAAATAAGTTATTTTTTCAAATTTAAAAAATAAATAAATTATTTTTTTTCTTACATTGCCCTTGGAGTGAATAGTGTTGGACTATATGCTAAGAGTGTTTATGTGAAGAGATAGTGAAGGTTAATATGGTCAATTTCATTGCTAATTAATGTTAAAAGGTGAATTTTTTAATCTATGTGAAAACAGCCAAAAAATCACTTATTACGGACCGGAGGGAGTATGATTCTAAGCATCTTCAAGTCATTGTCATAAAACAGCGGAATATAATTGGCGCCATTACTATCATATATCACTAAAGAAGATAATAATCTGCATATATACAGATAACAATCTAAAGGTCCTAGCACAATCTGAACTTGTTTTGAGCAAGTACCTCAAACTTTTTCTCTAGATTTTTTTTGTGTTTTTGTTGTACAATCTCATTTTGCATTTCAAACCATTCTGATTGTTTCCCTCTTCGTTCTACATGTTCCAACTAGAACTTCACAAAGTTACTTCGACTTCAATCTGAGGTAAGAGCGCAACACATGATACGTGGATTAAACGCATATCACAAGTTCCAATCATGCTACAGACAAATGCCTAGAATTTATGTGGAGATGGGTAGAGATATGGGCCCATAATCAAATTTCGAACTGCGCGTCAATGACCTAGGTGATTTTTGGTTGTGCAAAAAAAGAACTTCATAAAGTTAACCATTTAGCACCTTGTCTTTAATATGTTCAGTAATGAAGTTACTCCTGTTCACCCAAACTAAAAGGCCTACAAGAAGGTTTACTTTTCACTGCAGAGGGAGGGAATTTTGGCAAAGGGATCCATGCAGCCAGCTCCAAGGTTATTCTCATATATTTATAACTCAAGCAATTCTTCAACCATTTGCATTTATCCTGTTCCAAACATAAGGTTAGAGAAGCCAACAGGAACAAGTAGGATGAAATAGCTTCTAATTGACTTATCAGAATATTTGCTGCAAAACCTTGCAATTTGATATTAAAAAATTGTTGAATCCCGAGTGCTTAAAATCTACAGGTAGCTTGGCAACAATTAACATCCCATTAAAGTTGCTTCACTTCCCTTGTATATTGAACAGGAATCACCTAAAAGATCAGCTGATTAGCTTGTCTTGCTTTGTGCATTTGGCGACATCCCAGTAGTCTTCGATATGTCATTGCCACAGGCATGAGAAATAAATCACATATAGAAGCTTCAAATCTTCTCAAATAGTATATGAACCAAAGAAGCCATCGATGTACAACTAAATGGAATTTGTTGTTTGCTGCTGAACATCTACTTGATCAAACCACTACACATGATGAATTTCAAATTAGTTATACTGGCAGAATTACACAGCCATCAAGATTTTATGCGTACTTACCAAAAAAAAAAAGATTTTATGCGTAAAATATGACACAAGTATTTCCAACGATATGCATGTCATCATAGTAACACTAAAGCCATCTAGTTATGAGTCTCCAAACCTCTACAAAGATTTGAATTGTTCACGTATCCCCAACAACTGAAGCACCCGACTAAAGTACTAACAATCTTCAAAGAAAATAAAAGGAAAAAAGGGAAACGGAGAAGTAAAGAAGAGGTGCCGCCAAAGCATAAGGAAGAGGATTTCAAGTGGCGAAAAATTCACAAGCTTAAGAGATAAAAAGAGCAAATCAGAAGCAGCAGAACAACAGAGAGTAGTCCATGTTCTTACTGTTCTGGAGACTCGCTGCTATACCATCATAGGCGAAGACACTCACCATAGGAAACACTAATAAAATAGTGAGATATTCCTTCTTTAAGGACTGATATTCCTTTTTCAGGTCTGGACAGCCTTCAATTGAGATGAAAAGTTTGGAAAAAAAAGGTTTTTCTTTGGGTGGGTTGGCGGCCGAGGGGGATCGGATCAGATCAGTCGTGAAATGACAAAATTAAGCCTGAATATAGAATCACCCAACTCAGTTGGTCATGAACCATCTCAGTCATAGGAGTTGATCAACAATGGCGCTAGAAATCAAATTGTATCAGGATCTGAAGGAGGAGGTTAGTTCAACTTGAAATCATGATCTCTGAGAAAATTAATACAAAAGAGACTTCATTTCCTAACCAAACTCCACATGATCATTTGTCTTGAAAGAGGGTAAGTGTTTTTAAAACAATAGATGCTACAAATAAGAATGAATAACAACCTTTCTGATTACAATTGCCAGGGTAAAAGTGTGACTCTAAGAGTAGCTTTTTTTGATACAAAAGAAGACCTAGTTATGAAAAGCATAATGATGGGGAATACAGCACCTTTTTAAAAATTGTTCGTGCATGCAAATAAGCCAAACATCAGAACAGTGGCGGAGGCAGGATCTCCGTGAAGGGGGGTTCAAAAAGAAAAAAGTTAGAAATGATTGTAGCTAGCAGGAGTTGAACCTATTACCTTACAAAGAACTTGAACCCCTTGACCACTAAGCTACACTTTTGGGCTGTGTCAAGGGGATTCAAAACTTAATATATAGAGGTAAAAAAAATAGATTGTGCCTTATATATAAAGTGTAGTTTTTCGGCGAAGGGGGTTCGGGTGAACCCCATTCCGTCCCCCTAAATCCGCCCCTGCATCAGAACCACATCATACTTCGCTGCCTTTTTTCTTTTTCTTTTTTTTTTGGG
>MDKJ01161336.1:0-21597 GCA_005239525.1 Nicotiana knightiana
TCATCCTCGTGGAAAGTGATCTTGTGACTTTCCAGCACCTGTCCCACCATGTTGGCCATTTCTTCACTGGTAATGTTATTAGGCACATATGCTTCATTCAACACTCTCATCAAAGCATTCCTATGCGCTTCCGAGTTCTACAGCAATGACAGGATGGATATTTGGGTTGGAGTCTTGTTCAGCTGATCTATGACTGAATATTCTTTGGCTTGCACCTTTCTCCAAATATCATCTGGACGTGTTCCAATAATGGGTGGCCTGTTGGAAGCATGTTTTCTAGACTCTGCCAAGTGTTCAGGTGTATAGACTCTGCCGGTCCTGGTCATCCCCTGTGCTGCACCAGCTTCTTCCATCTTAACCTTACCTTTCCTTCTTACTTCAACCACGTTGTCCCAAGGTATGACATTGGTGTTGAAAAGCGGCAGGGTTGACACTGTCACTGTAATTGGTGCGGCTATCTTCACTTCAAATGGGACAAGTGTCGTGGCAGGTGGGATCACCTCAACCTCAAACGGCACAGGTGCATCCACAGGTGGTTCCACTTCAAACTTGAATGGGACTGACGTAGCTACCTCAACATCTCCTGACGACTGAACCTGGACTATGATGGGATTAAGTGTGACCGCTGGCTTCTATGGGTCATCACCTTCTTTGATCCATCTGATCGACTCCTCTGGGTCCCATTCTTCCTCTATCTCTATCATGTTAATGCCTCCACCCCTATGGTCTGGGAGCGGATTGTTGCGAACATTAGGAGTAGCTTCCTTTGCTTGGATGACCTTATTATCAATCAGAGACTGGATTTTATCCTTAAGTGAACGACATTCATCAATTGTATGCCCCTTCATGCCGGAATGGTATGCACGTGTTTTTTTTAGGTTGGCCCATTGGGATGGATTTTCAGGGGTTGTAGCAGGGATAAAAGTAACATAGCCAGCAACTTTTAATATTTGGTACAACTGGTCAATAGGTTCAGCAATGGCAGTATATTGCTTGGGCGGCCTGCGGTCAAAATTGGGTCGAGGTCTTGGAAAATTTTGGCGAGCAGGGGGTGACTGGAAGTGAGAGGGTTGAGAGTTGTATGTATGATAAACAGTGGCTGGTTGAGAATATCTGGGAGACGTAGGTTGATAAGCAGGTGGGGGTGACGGTTGATAAGTAGGTGGAGGTGCTGGCTGATATGTAGGTGGGGGTGCTTGGTATGTGAGTAGGGAAGTTCGGTATACCAATGGGGATTTTCCATGTGCAACCATTACCGTCCTTGTATCTTTCTTCTTGGATATACCATCAGATTGCTAGGCTTTGTTGGTGGCTTGTAGTGCCTTGAAATTAGTAACCGTTCCGCTCTTAATTCCTTCTTCAGTTCTCTTACCTAGCTTGATGATGTAAGAGAATTTGTGGTTTTTAACTACCATCAGCCTCTCATAATACTGAGGATCTTGTTCCCGGACGAAGAATTTGTTCATTTGTTCTTCATCTAGGGCAGGCTTGACCTAGGCTGCTTCATATCTCCAGCGAATGACATACTCGCATAAAGTTTCTGTGGGCTTCTTCTTGAGGTTCTGGATATAAAATATGTTTGGGGCATTCTTTGTATTGAACCTGAACCGATCCATGAAATTTGAGGCCATGCCTACCCAGTTAGACCACTTCTTAGGGTCTTAGATGATGTACTAAGACAAAGCATCTCCGGTGAGGCTTCTCATGAACAATTTCATGCGAATCTTCTCGTCTCTTCCTACTCCAACCAATTTATCATAATAGGTTCTCAGATGGACCCTGGGATCACCTGTACCGTCGAACATCTCGAACTTAGGAGGTTTGTAACCCTCTGGTAGTTCAACATCAGGCTGTATGCAGAGATCTTCATAGTTCAATCCCTCAACTCTTTTACTTCCTTCGACGCCCTGGACTCGGCTAGTCAGTTTCTTGAGTTCTTCGGCCAAGTTCTTAATGATCATATCCTTCTCACTGGATTCAGGTGTGTAAGAAATAGGTTGTGTGGAGTGAGGTAGAGTCTCCACGTATATAGGGTTGTTATGATGGCCTGGCGCCTGAGCATAAAGATGGTCATCTATGGAACTTTGTGGTTCAGGGATGATCAGTGGGGTGTTTCTCGGAGTGTGGCAAGTGTTGAATTGTGGTGGAATAGTTTGATTTTTCGGTGGAGTTGTACGATGGTGAGTTGTGGGAGGGTTCTGTTTGTTTGGGGTATTCTGAGGAGGTATGGGGTTTTGGGTGTTCGAATGATTGACATCTGGAACACTAAGTGAGAAGGACAGGTTCGCCAAGTTTTGCACATGTTCAAGCTCCCCTTGGAGTTTCAACAACCTTTTCTCGAGTTGTGACATAACATCATTCTGAACCTGAGTACCTTGATTGTCAGGATCTTCTGCTCGTTCAGCTGTCATTGTGTTTTCCTTTCTGATATTGCTCAAATCTTCCATTTTTCCTTTGCCTTTTCCCTTAAGTGGACTAGGAAGAGGAGGAGTTGGAGGTCTCCTGGATCTTGTGTGATATGATGATGATGCCAGAATGAACGAACCAACCTTTGGGGAGGGGAATAAGAGAAAGAAAACAAAAGCAAAAATAAAAGGTAGCCAAGCCAGTGAGGATCATGAGAAAATATTGCAGTATTTAAACACACATTGCAGGGATATAAAAGCCTGTCCTAATTTGGGGAGCCTCGTTGTTCCCGAGGTAGGCCTAGCGACAAGTTGATTTGGACAACTTAGATGCCAATAATTGCCTCATTTCATTAATGTAAAAATAGATACATCAAAAACGACACTGAATAAGATGAATCACTAATGGCACTTGGCCTTATTACATTTGAAAAAGCAGGTGAATATAATCTACTTGGTCCCAGAAAGACCTTCTCCAGGCTTGATCTTCTTGTCCTTGTCGATCAGGTTCCCCAGGTCGTACATGCCCATAACAGGTATATTCTTGCTAGATGCCCTCCTTCGCTTCCCTCAGCATTCTGGCAGTCGGAGACTCTTTTCCTTGTCTTCGCCTCTAGTTCCATCAGACCATGCTCCAAATATTCCAACCTCTCATTGGATTTGATAGCCCCTTCCTTCTACTCATTGATCAGTTCCATATAAGTCTTGTGTTGCTCCAGATGCTCGGCCTAGGACTCACGAACCCTTTTGTGCAGTTTACTGTATTTTACTTGGGCCTCAACAACTTCATCTATGACCCTGTTTCCCCCAGCGATTCCCGACTCAGCTATCCCTGCTATGCTGTCTTCCAACCATGATAGGTAAAAGCGCACATGCCTTGTGTGGTACCTGTCTGGCTCGGTGTCCCTTTCTATAATAACCTTTAGATACCATATATGTTGAGCTTTGCATTTGTACGAGATGTCTTTGTCCTGAAAATATGCTCTGTAATGATTCGTTTTAGAGACTCGCGGTATGAATTGCTTCCTGCCTGCCTGTCTCATAACCCTGATGGGAGCATAAGGGTATATTCCCCTTAAACCGATCAACACTAGGTACAAACCGTACCTCGATCTGATGATGAACTCACTGGTAGGGAACCATTCGAACATCCATTGGACCTGGTTCTCGGTCAAATTGTCAAAAAACTGCGCCCATTCGGTAGCATTTTCTGGTTGAGCAAACCTGTCTAGGATGTAGGTCATTCTCTTAGGGTGATGGAAGGCTATATGGTAATTCCACGCCCTTCGTGGAAACTCTTGACGATATTGACCCCTTTGGAGATGCTCCAATAACCAAAGCATTAGTAGCAGATTACAATCCTCAAAGTGTTTGAACCCCTTTTGGCAGCGGTCCATGGCTTGGTATATGTCTGCTATGATCATAGGGATAATGGTATATGTTTTCCCCTCGATTCCCTCCATTAAGGTTTTGGCTACCATAGCAAGTCTAGTGTGAATCCTGTCTCCTTTGCTGGGAAATACTATCATACCTAGGAAGCAAACGACGAACACAAAAACCCTGCGGTGAATATGACCCAAGGAAGTAATAGAGAATTCATCGTGGAAGATACGATAGGATTTGCTATGGCCGTATCGTTCATAGAGATAGTCAAAAGGTATGTAGAACTTTGTCAGGCATTCTAAATCATCGTTCCTTTTCAAACCCATCATTTTCAGGAATCCCCTAGCGGCACGGTTTTTTGGCACCAACAAACCTGGACTGTCCCAAGGTAATCCCGCGAAACCCCCTATCCCCTCCAAGAGAGGGGTCATTTCTATGTTACCAAAATGGAACATAGACCTTTCTCTGTCCCAGAACATAGTGGCTGCTTCAATCAACATATTGTTCGGTTGGATATCTAGTAAGAGGGTAAGTTTCCGAGGACCCTCTTCACATGGTCTTTGTCACTTGGCGAAAGGTCTTCCCACCAATCCAGCAACAATGGTGGTATTCTTTGGACCATGCCAAACCTGGGGACTTCGTGCCTCATTTTCTGCAAAATAGACAAGGTTATACCCTTTCCCCCTCCGGATTCAACTGCTTATACATTAGTGATTAGCATATTGATGTTTATTTCTCCAAATTAATGCACATATCGTGATCGCGCTTGTTGGTTACAAGAACCCCGATGGACTCTTGGATAAGGCTGTCTTAACGGGTTTTTATGCGGACAACATATTAACCCGGCTAGGTTTGACCATGATGCATGTACAATTATAATCAGAGTAGGTTTTCTATCGGCTTTTAGACTGGTACTCTCAAGCGGACAACTTGAGGGGGAAAGGCACGGAACCATCGACTGCATCGCTGATCGACTAGTTTTACCGCAAAGAAGCCTTTCCGAATTTGGGGGGTGATATAAAATAAGAAGAGCGCAACCACTCATCAAGCGTTGCTATAGGATTTGTATAGGCAAGAGTAGAATATGATGTTGAGAATGATTAAGCAAACATAAAATAAGCAATAAAAGCATGTTTTCATGTATTTGCATATTATGAAAGTCGTAAATACAACAATTATGATTGAAAAGCAGTTACAAAGGAAAACAAAATGAAACATGTCAGTTTCATTTAAAAGAATAAATACTCGGGAAAGTAAACAATTAATTGCACAAAAAGGGAAAGGGAAAGGGAAAGGGAAAGGGAAAGGGGTGCATGTTTTAGCAAAATAAAGACAAATTCACAAAGCAGTTTGAAATGGTAAAAGAAGTCCCCAGCACAGTCGCCATGCTGTCGCGCCCCCTTTTTCCCTCTCCTTTCGGATTAGTCAGGGTTTTTGAAATTATTGGGACAACTCATTTCCTTTTGGAAAAAGGGGTATGTAAGGAATTGAAGAGTCTCCACCTAACGAATTAAGGTGCGTTAGGGCACCTACTAAGGGTCATTATAACACAAATTTGAATAACCAGAGATTGGGTAAGGGCTTGATATTACTTCAAGGGGAAGGTGTTAAGCACCCCTCAAAGTCCACAACTGTGGTTCCCGGCCAAACAAGCTTTGTGAATTTAAAAAAGTAGCAAATAAGCTTAAAGAAATAAAGGTTTTGAGAAGATTCGCTGTCTAAGCACACATGTGAAGTAAAGTTTTAGAAGATTTAAAGTCTAAGTACATATATAAGGTTTTGAAAGATTTACAGTCTAAGCACACATGTGTACGGGATAAGGGAGTCCTAGGTTGTTTATCCTATAGGATCACATCAGTACAATGTCCGGTAATCCCTCCTCAGAAAGGTGCTACACATGGCATTAGTGCACCAGTCATCATATCCATATCTGCCCTTTCCCACCCCTTAGCGGTTATTTAAGCGAGTGTTGTTTAACGACCTCTATGCGTGCTGTTACCCGTCCCTTCTTAATGGCCCTGGAGGAAATTAAGACCTCTACCTATAGGCAGTTCTAGACAGACCCCTAAGGTTTAAAAGGAGAAAATACTAGGCGACAGGCAAGAACAAATAGGACTTTAGCAAATAAAGGAAGGAAATAACAATTAAGAGGTTCAGATTTACCTCCACAGATAATGCACGTAAACAACACGACTCAAACACAACAAGAGGTATATTCTTAGACAGGATCCTAAAGCATGATGTCTAAGTGAATATCAAAATACAGAAGATATGCAATTTTATTTTATAAACCCAGAAGCAGGGGCCCTAATCAGTTTGCCTACTGATTTTAAGCCTGTTAACCATTAAGTAGTAAACACAAAAGAAACAGTTTTCCAGTTTTATAAAGATTGATTACCTAAGGCTTGCCTAGGCGTGGGGGGTAATGCACAATAGTTACCAGAATTGTTAAAAACTGTTTAGAAGTTGTTATACCTAAAACATGCTGTTCTAAGTGTTGCAAAATACAAGGATTGTTACCAGTTTATTTAAAACAAGATGATCAAATGTGAGACTATCTTATGTCCTCTTTCATGCATCAGTAGTTTAACTAGGTGTGGCTGGGCGAGATCCTAAAGCATGGTATCTACTATGCACATAGAGATGCAGAATGGTTGCAGAATTCCTAAAGCATGATTTCTAAATGCACAGGAAGTTACAACATAATTTCGGGATGTGCAGGAGCAACATTTTTTATGTTGATGCTATTATTTAGCTTAGAAGCAGGATTTCTAAGTGATAAATAGGGTCAAATGAGATGCGGAAGCAGTAAACCTAAAACCTGATATCTAATGCATGACATGCTTAGAATGTATTGGTCCTAAACATGGATTCTAATACACAAATAGGAAATGTAAACCTAAGGCATGGTTTCTACCCATTGATATTGATAACATATATAGCTACCCTCCCCTTTTCACTAGCCAACCCCAATATTCGTTTACAATAATTATTACAAACCAATATTGAATGAATTACATAGATAAAGAAAAATAAGAAGTTACACTATAGGGAGCCTGAAAAGAGGCCCAGATTTCCAGAACCTCAAATGCCCAAATGTTTCATAGCCTTTCTCATATGCGGGTGTGTCAGAGTTTCCTATGGACCTCAAGGGATCCCGGGCAGTGCTCACATCCAGATTTCACCACCATAACTGAGTAAGTGTAGTGTGGAAGTGCCAACTCCAATGCATCAAAGTTCAGAGGGATCTCATAGGGATCCCTAAGCAGTCACACATTGGAGGGGCAGAACTTAAGGACCTAAGAGTAGAGTGAGAGTGCTTGACATAGTTTTGAAAAGGTTTTAGTAGGAAAGCAGTGTGAAAAGAGACTTAGTTGAAATAGTTTTTTAAATAAGAGAGTTGTTTAGTAAAACAACTTTTGAAAACAATTGTGTAATTATACAAACAGCAGGGTAATTAAACAAGTTCAGCAACACTCAGAGAACAAACCTTCACAAAGGGTTAATAGGGGATTGGGGACAAATAGAGCATGTATGGTGAACACATAATAGGAAGAAGTCCTTTGCACTTGGTGCAGCTAGTAACACATAGATTCGGGAGTACTAATTAGACATAGTTACAAAATCTGAAATGCTTAGGGGATTCAGTAGAGTATAGGATTTCATACTAAACATGATTGAGCATTAAGACAACTTAGGATAACAAATCCATAGGTGCATACTAGAACCAGGCAATAGTACACAAGCATTAAAAAAACCAGGGTAAAGTCAGGTTACTGATTCATAAGAGCATGCTGACCCTAAAGAGGTAAGACATAACTAGCACACTTAGATGAAGCAAAGAGGTCAATTACATGTCGAATAGCAAAAACATAGGTAGAAGCAGATTAGAAACATGATGAATTAAAGTAGCAAAAGAAACATATTATTTTTGAGACTTGAATTGAAATCAGAACATACCAGTAAAGAAGATAGTAAACACAAAGTGAAGGATATGAGAGCACAATAATTAGCCTTGGCTTACAGCCGGCTAATTCAGAACAATAGCAAGTAGCAAAGAAAGAAAGCAGAAAGCTTTGAGTGTGACAGATAGTTTTTGAACCAATGTGTTCATGAGCATGCATATATATAGTTTGAAACTAGGTAGAATAATAAGGTAAGAATCAAAGTCATGTAGTAATTATGGAACTAGGTATCAATTAGTATGAAATCATATAAGTACTCCCTTAATTAAGGGAGTTAACTTCAAACGGTAGAATACATGTAGAAAATTAGGAAAGATACTATATGTGACTTGAATATAGCACATAAGGAAATAATTTCAGCACAGTACGGGTAGAAAGTAAGCAACTAAGGCTAGGTACATAATATTCTAATTAAGGAAATGTCATAAGAATCAGTTTGACAGCATAGTCGACCATAAAATAAGGCAAGAAAATATCTTATAGGTCAGAAATCAGTAGAGAATATCGCAAGAGATTAGTGAAGGATATCAATCACAGGTAATCAAGGATTCAAAAATAGAAAATAGTACTGATTTAGGGGAAATTACCATAAATCTCCATGAACAAACGGAATAAACACATAATAGACAAGAAGAGGCAAAAAATCAGAAACCCTAATAAGCACAGTAGGGTAAAAATCACATAAAATCAAGGATTCAACTAGAACATAGTACTGATTAGGGGAATTAACACAAATTTCTGAGAATAAGTGAGATAAACACAGCATATGCAAGAAGAAGCAAAAATCAGAAACCCTAATAAGCCAAATAGGGTAAAAATCACAAAGGCTCAGAACGTTCATGAGAAACAAGCACACATACAGATTAAACGAACAAATTATCAAAGACAGACTCAGAACCCAGGATTAAGACCAAGAATTCGGGTTTCAACATAATAAGTCAGATGAAAGGGAAAACTTAAAAAAATTGTTTAAGCATAGTAAAAATCATAGAATAATACCGTAAATCAGAGGAAAAAGTCATTTTGAAAAGGGGTTAAGAAACCCTAATTTTGAAGACGAAGAGGCTTTTTAAAAAAAATCGGAGAGATTCTTAGAAAAATAGCAAAGATAACTCAAAATATACTCAGATCTGTTACAAATCTGAAGAGTCAAGAGATAAGTTAGGGTTTCAGAGAGAGATAACTCAGAGGTCAAGCTTAGAAACCATAGGTTTTTAGCCGGCGAGTATGAGCCGTGGTTAGGTAGAGAGCTTGAGAGAGAATGTGAGAGTGTAACGACGGAGAAGAAGAGAGAAAATGAGGGGAAATGGGGTAGGTCTTTTAGGTTAATTAAGGTAAGGGAGGATCTGGTTCGCTGATCAAAATTGATCAACGGTCCAGATTAAACAAGATATTGGGTCGGGGGATTAATGGATTGGTTCTGGGGTATTTGGGCTGATTTAATTGTGGTTGGGGTCTGGTTTAATTAGGCTAAAATTGAAATGAAATTAGGCTATTTGTTAAATACCCAATTAAACTAATTAAAATAATTTGTAAAAATAGCTAATAATTATAAAAATGAATTTCATGCAAAGAAAATAATTTAAAATGATTACTTAGTATTTTAAAATACAAATGACTAAGTTTTGGATAAAAATGGTATAAAATTATATGATTGTGCTATAATTGCAAAGTTATTGCCATTATAGCAAAAAGATGCCAAATTGGCTAATTATGAAGTAATTTGATTTAAATAGAACCATAAATAATAAATTAAATCCAGAAATGCTTTTGAAATCATTTGTAATGTAATTTAATAATTATTTACTGAAAATAAGATGCTGGATAAATCAATAAAAATATAGGAAAATTATGGAAAAATATCAACTGCTATTAATGCATGATTTTGAAGGTATATATGCAATTTAAAATATTTTTTGGGAAAAATTGGGTATGAACAACTAGGACCTTCTTCAAAGGATATTTCTTGGGATCTAATCCGCCTCTTCTTAGACATGAATTTGGGCCATAGAATACTTTATCCGTTATCCTTGAGATCTTCCTCCCAACTAACAACTTCTTTGTTTGCTCCTCAAGTCCAATGATCTTATTTTGTAACTTTTTAGCTTGAGACCTTGTTAAAGACCCTCTTTGAGATTCCAAAATTTCATCTTTGTCTTTGAATAGATTTGATCTTCCTAGTATGCTATCATTCCCCTCCTCTTGAATAAAATCCGTCCTCGAATTTCGACCTTGCAAGAAAAAGAAAACATGCACTAGTAAATGGCATCCACTAATTTGAAAAATGGTAGGAATAAAACAAGATAGTGACCATGTGTCCACTTAACCCAATTAAGCCTAATAGGTGTAAATACTCTCTTATAAAGCATATGTACATCATCATCCCAATAAAATTTATGCCTAATTAGATTGTCCAATAAATACCTCTCTCAGATGCACTATATAATAAAATTTGTAATGCGATCTTGTCAATAAAGTAGTCCAAATAAGTGCATGACAAAAAAATTACAAAATATTGGCCACACATCCATTTAACACAATTATCTCTGCCACATGTATCAAATAAGACAGTTTTATGATATAGCCAAGTATCAATTATAAATCCTATGGATTCTTCTACATATAAGTTATTCAAAGAAGCACATAAATTCTCAGAAAGTTCAGAAGAAACCATAAATCCCAAGATAAAAATTTCAATACATTCAAGCTCATGATTATAACTTTCCCCAATAATATTCGCAAAATCAATGGATTCTAGATAATTGCTCAAACAATCACAGAAAGAGTCATAGATAGGTTCATGAAAGAGTATTTGATCACTAATGTCACAATAATCATGCATATCCTCTTTACTAGAAGCAAGCACTTTTACAGGCTCACAATCAACATGACTAGAGGAATGACTTCCCATCGAACAACAAAACTCACATTCTGGAAATTTATCACATGAAAACTCATTATGCACTTGAACAAGATAAGAAAGAACATTTAACTCATTAGCAAGCCTCTTCTCATAAATTTCATCGTCTTTCCACCAAGTTGGAATGCATAATCATCTATGTCATACTCAATTTCAAAAGTAAGCAAATTACTCTTGCACTTGAACTTAGATATTACAGTTAATGACTTGATATGCATCAAAGTATCATCATCCACACAAATTATGAAGTCACCAACATAAAGAAATAAGAGTATAGTTCATTACCTCCAAAAATACCTTAGGTGTTATAGAAAGGCCAATAATGTGAATTAACCAATTATACGTACCATACTTGAATTTATTTATTAATGGAATAACATCACCTTTTATTCTTTTATGCAATGGCTCTAACTTAACAATGCCTTTAGGGAACTCCATGTTATAAACCCGTAAATAAGGATCAAAAGAGTCAAAAGATTCATCAACAAAGAAATTAACCAAGCTTTTATCTTACACCATCCAACAAGAATTGATTTTGCCAAATCCATGTTGGAATCCAATTGGATCCTTTTCCACCATCTCTTGCGTTTTACCTCCCCTTTCAAAAGGTCTTTCAACACTTGGCTGCACAAAATCACAAGAACTAAAACAAGAAATATTTAGCGGGTTAGAAAGTAAAGAAATATTTTTCTTGCATACACTCTCTTTGGCTTTTATCACAAGACTAACTTTCTCCTCACCCTTATCCTCTTCTCTCTCATCAAGGGTTTTCTCTTTTTCTTCACTCAAACCCTCTTGTTTCTCTACCTCACGTTTTTTTCGATCTCATGGCCTTCTTTCTTTTCTTTCCTCTCAAGATTACTCTTTCCCCTCCCTTGACACCCCACTCCCTTCACTCAACACAACCTCTCATTTTTCCTCTCTTGGGTTGTCAACATGCTGTCATGACCCTAAATCCTAATTTGGCCGTGATGACACCTATCATGGAACTAGGCTAGCCAACCATTACAGACTATCATAATATTTCATAACTTCCCAAAATTAGCAGATTTTAAAATAGCAAAAATGAGATGAACAATTTATACACTTCCCCAAAACCTGGAGTCAATTGTCATGAGCATCTAGGACTATAAATACAATGTACAATAAGGTGACTTGCTACTACAAAAGCCTGAAGTACAAAAGACAAAAACTATGAATTGAGGAAAGGAAAGGAGGTGAGATGGGGACGCTGAGCAGCTACCTCGATCCTCGAACATACTCCAAGCGCGTCCGAAAATCAACTAGTGATATGGTCCGGTACCTGGATCTGCACACAGAGGTGCAGGGAGTAACGTGAGTACGCCAACTCAGTAAGTAATCAAAGTAACTAAAAACTTGAGTGTAGTGACGAGCATTTATAAATCATGTAACTCCATATAATGAGTAGCAGTGGAAATGAATAATCAAGTCAGGAATTTACATTCCGAATATTTCATAAAACTCCAGTTTCCATTTTAAAAATCTCGCATAAAAACATTTGTCCAACATTATCATCAGAGGCTCAGTGTAAAGAGGAGTGAAAACGGTAGTTTCATAGAATATAAGCCCCTCAGGCACATTATCACTCACAATAAAGCCCCTCGGGCAAGCCTCTCAGTCACTCGTGACTCCACTATCAATATCTCATGCTCACACTAAACACTTGTACTCAGCAAGTACCATGAATACACACAACTGCTGCGGCGTGCAGCCCGATCCATATAATAGTCGACTGCGCCCACTGGGGGTGTACAGACTCCGGAGGGGCTCCTATAGCCCAAGCGCTATATTTGCTGCGGCGTGCAGCCCGATCCAATATGTACATTGCTGCGGCGTGCAGCCCGATCCATATAATAGTCGACTGCGCCCACTGGGGGTGTACAGACTCCGGAGGGGCTCCTATAGCCCAAGCGCTATATTTGCTGCGGCGTGCAGCCCGATCCAATATGTACATTGCTGCGGCGTGCAGCCCGATCCATATATAACATATATTGCTGCGACGTGCAGCCCAATCCATACATAATATATATTGTTGCGGCGTGCAACCTGATCCATATGTAATATATAACATATATATTGCTGCGGCGTGCAACCCGATCCATAGCTATCCACACATACTCGGCTCTCGGCCTCACTCAGTAATCCTCACAAGCCACTCAGGAAATTCATCTCAACTCATGGGAGTCAGCCCAGAAGACCTCTCAGAGTTTCGAAACAGTGTGATGACAGTGAAAATAACAACAAGTGGTAAACATGACTGAGTTCACAAGTGTTCTATCAAGATGGTGTGAGAATAGTGTAAAAAGAATACCCTTGAGGGTCTAAACAGGTCAGCACGAGGCCCCAAACATGGCTCACAACCCATAAACAAGTATAAACTTCTGAAATACAGGATGTCGTAAGGTTTCAACTCGAATGCGCGGCTTAATAGTCGCTACGGGACGGACCAAGTCACAATCCCTATCGGTGCACGCCCACACGCTCGTCACCTAGCATGTGCGTCACCTCATTTACCAAACAATATCAAATACCATGGTTTCATACCCTCAGGTTTAGAGTTACAATCGTTACTTACCTTAAAACATCCCAAAACCTACTCCGCGATGCTCTTGCCCCTCGAATTGGCTCCCAAATGCTCCTAATCTAACCAAAACCACATTAACATCATCAATATACACTAAAGGAACAAAACCCAATCGAAAACTATCAATTTTAAGCACAATTCCCGAAATTGGCCAAAGCCAAGCCCCGGGCCCACGTCTCAGAATATGATGAAAATCGCGTCACAAGAATCCTTATCCCTTCCCGAGCCTACACATATAAAAGGCATCACAATCCGACCACAAAACAACTCCTAAATTCCTTAATTACAAGTCTCAATTTCTCAAGCCCTAAACCCCTAATTTATGCCATTAATCCACAAGTTCCAAGCCTAATCCGTCACATAATAACATAGAAACGAGTTTATAGTCCGAGAAACTTACCTCTACTGAAGACTCTCGAATTCCTCCTTCAAATTGCTCCCAATTTGGCTCAACCTACATGCAAAAATGAAAGAAATGCCAAAATTTCGCGGAGGCACCTATTTATACTTCCTGCCCAGTTAATCCGCACATGCGGCCAATTCTTTGCACCTGCGGACCCGCACCTGCGGTCCCAAGTGCGCACCTGCGAAATTCCACTTAAAGTCCAATCTCGCACCTACGGTGCCTCACCCGCACCTGCGGCTTCGCAGGTGCGGCCCATGCCTCGCACCTGGGAATTCCTCCATCCTGGCTTCTTTTGCACACATATCCAAAATGACATTACAAACCTGCTCTAACTGTCGAAATTCTATTCCGACCCCGATAGCCTATTTTCCCCTGCTGATCGGAAATCGCCAAAAACTAACTTTCGCTAATTCAAGCCTAATTCCTCACCGGACATTAGAACTTCATTCCGAACACACTCCTAAGTCCCAAATCACCTAACGAATCTATCCGGGCCATAAAATCCACATTTCGAGGTCGTTTACCAAAAAATCAACTCCCAGTTGACTTTTTTAACTATTAAGCTAATTTAAGAGACTAAGTGTCTCTATTCTCACCACGACCACTCCGAACCCGAACCAACCGACCCACAACATAAATAGGCCAATCAACATATGATAAAGTAGAAACGGGGAAAATGAGGCAAATCTCACGGAACGACCAGCCGGGTCGTTACATCCTCCCCCTCTTAAACAAACGTTCGTCCTCGAACGGGTCTAGAAACATACATGGAGTCTCGAATAAGTGAGGATATCTGCTCCGCATCTCCCGCTTGGTCTCCCAGGTGGCATCCTCCACCGACTGTCATCTCCATTGAACCTTCACTGAAGCTATATCCTTAGACCTCAGCTTTCTGACCTATCGACCCAAAATAGCCACTGGCTCTACCTCATATGACGTATCACCCTCAAGCTGAACCGTGCTGAAGTCCAAAACATGAGATGGGTCACCAACATACTTCCGGAGCATCGAAACATGGAACACCGGATGACTACTCGATAAGCTGGGAGATATGGCAAGCCTATAAGCCACCTCCCCAATCCTATGAAGCACCTCAAAAGGCCCAATGAACCGGGGACTCAGTTTTCCCTGCTTCCCGAACCTCATAACACCCTTCATGGGTGACACCTTCAGCAACACCTTCTCCCCAACTATGAAAGACATATCTCGGACCTTCTGGTCCGCATAACTTTTCTGCCTAGACTGCAACGTGCGAAGCCGCTCCTGAATCAACCAATCGAAGATCTGCACCTCCTACCATATAAAGCCTCGTACGTAGCCATCTGGATACTCGACTGATAACTATTATTATATGCAAACTCCACGAGTGGCAGAAACTAGTCTCATGAACCCCCAAAATCAATGACACAGGAACACAACATATCTTCCAAAATCTGAATAGTACACTCCGACTACCCGTCGGTCTGAGGATGAAATGCTGTGCTCAACTCAACCTGAGTACCTAATTCCCTCTTCACGGCCCTCCAAAACTGAGATATGAACTGAGTACCTCTGTCAGAAATGATAGAAACTGGAACCCCATGCAATCGGACAATCTCTCTGATATAAATCTCAACTAACTGCTCCGAAGAATAAGTAATACCAACAGGAATGAAGTGAGTGGACTTGGTCAGCCGATCCACAATAACCCATTTAACATCAAACCTCCTCGAAGTCCGTGGAAGTCCAACTAAAAAGTCCATGGTGATCCGCTCCCACTTCCACTCCGGAATATCTAATCTCTGAAGTAATCCACCTGGTCTCTGGTGCTCATACTTGACTTGCTGACAGTTGAGACATCGAGCCACAAACTCAACAATATCCCTCTTCATCCGCCTCCACCAATAATGCTGTCTCAGATCCTGATACATCTTTGCGGCACCTGGATGGATGGAATACCACGAATTATGAGCCTCAACTAGAATCAAATCTCGAAGTCCATCCACATTGGGCACGCAAATCCGGCCCTACATTCTCATGACACCCATCATCACCAATTACCACATCCCTGGAATCACCGCGACGAACCCTGTCCTGAAGAACGAGAAAATGTGGATCATCATGCGTGCTGCAATCTGATAAAAAAAAAGACCTGGAGGCTACCCAAGCCAATATCCGTGGGGGCTCTGATAGATCCAATATCACCAACTGATCCGCTAAATCCTGAACATCAAGTGCTAAAGGTCGCTCTACTACTGGAAGGTAGGCTAGACTCCCGAAACTCTCCGCTCTACGACTCAGGGCATCGACCACTACATTGGCCTTCCCCGGATGATATAAAAGAGTGAGGTCATAATCCTTGAGAAGCTCCAACCACCTCCTCTGACGCAAATTCAGATCCTTCTGCTTAAGCAGATCTGCAAACTACGGTGATCAGTGAAAATCTCACAATTCACTCCATATAAATAATGACGCCAAATCTTCAAGGAGTGGATAATAGCTGCTAGCTCAAGATCGTGCACAGTATAATTCTTCTCGTGCACCTTTAACTATTTGGACGCGTAGGCAATCACCCTACCGTCTTGCATCGAAACCTCTCCAAGGCCAACTCTCGAGGCGCCATAGTAAACTGTATAGGAATCTGGACCCGTAGGATAAAACCAACACCGGAGCTGTAGTCAAAGCTGACTTGAGCTTCTGAAAGCGCTCCTCACACTCCTCAGTCCACCTGAACAGAGAACCCTTCTGGGTTAGTCTGGTCATAGGTGCTGTAATAGATGAAAATCCCTCTACGAAACGGCGATAGTACCCTGCCAAACCAAGGAAACTGCAAATCTCGGTAGCAGATGACGGTCTAGGCTAGCTCTGCACCTCCTCTACCTTCTTCAGATCAACCTGAATACTCTCACCGGACACCATGTGTCCCAAGAATGCTACTGAATCAAGCCACAACTCACACTTCGAAAATTTATATATAATCTCTTCTCTCTCAAGGTCTGAAGCACAACTCTCAAATTCTGCTCATGATCCTCCCGAGATTGGGAATACACCAAGATATCGTCAATAAACACGATGATGAAAGAATCCAGATAAGGTCGGAATGCATTGTGCATCAAGTGCATAAATGCTGCTGGGGCATTGTTCAGCCCGAATGACATAATCAGAAACTCATAATGACCATATCTAGTCCCGAAAGCAGTCTTCGGAATGTCTGGCCCCCGAATCTTCAACTGATGATAGCCGGAATGCAAGTCAATCTTGGAAAACACCTTGGCACCCTGCAACTGGTCAAACAAGTCATCCATACAAGTCAAGGGATACCGGTTCTTCACTGTAACCCTGTTCAACTGCCGATAATCAATACACATATGCATAGAACCATCCATCTTCTTTACAAACAACACCGGTGCACCCCAAGGTGACACACTAGACCGAATGAACCCATTATCTAGGAGTTCCTGAAGTTTCTCCTTTAATTCCTTTAGCTCCGCTGGTGCCATACGATAAGGTGGAATAGAAATAGGCTGAGTGCCTGGCACCAAGTCAATACCAAAATCAATGTCCCTGTCAGGTGGCATGCCTGGCAGGTCTGCAGGAAACACGTCCGAAAAGTCACAGACCTCAGGAACCGAGTCAATAGCGGGATTCTCACCATTGACATCCCTCACAAAATCCAGATACGATAAACACCCCTTCTCAACCATGCGCTGGGCCTTCAGGTAGGAAATCACCCTACTAGGCACATACTCAGAAGAACCTCTCCACTCAACCCACGGACATCCTGGCATAGTTAAGGTCACACTCTTAGCATGACAATCAAGAACAACATGACACAGAGATAACCAATCCATGCCCAATATCACATCAAAATCGACCACGCTGAGTAACAGTAGGTCCACTCGGGTCTCCAGACCCCCAATAGATACCATACATGATCGATACACACGGTCCACAATAATAGTATCGCCCACCGGAGTCGACACATGAACATATGTAACTAAAAACTCATGGGGCATATCCAGAAAATGGGCAAAATATGATGAAACATAGGAATATGTACAACCATGGTCAAATAAAGCCAAAGCATCTCGGCGACAGACTGAGACAATACCTGCGATCACTACATCGGAGGCCATAGCATCTGGCCGGACTGGAAACACATACATACGGGCCTGACTTCCACCTTCTCGACCTCCCCCTCTAGGGAGGCCTCTAGCTGGCTGACTACCACCCCTGACTGCCTAGGTAGTGGTGGAATAATTGGAGCTGAAGTCGAAGGCTATCTCCTCAGATGAGATGGGCCTCCAAGAAGATGAGGACACTGCCTCCTCATATGTCCGAACTCTCCACACTCATAACAATTCCCTAGAGCTGGAGATGGGGACTGAAAGGAACCCTTGGCACTAGAATAGCCACTAGGAGAACCATGCATAGAAGAACCCTGAACTGATGGTGCTCGAGTTGCACTCTAGGTTGGAAGGGCACCGAATGAAGAACGGCCTGGCTGAGAACTGCGGGGACCATGCCCCGAAGATGCACCAGTATGGGCTGGGCTGACCGAGGAGGCTTGAACGAACAACCTCTACCCTGCTGAATCTGCCCCTGGAAGGAGCACCACTAGAACCATCCGATTCATGAGGACTCTTGGCCTCCCTCTCAACCCGCTCCTAGCGACGAACCGACTCAATATCTCGAGCAATATCAACAACCTGCTCGAAGGTAGCACCTGACACTCTCTCCCGAGTCATGAAAAGGTGGAGCTGGTTAGTGAGGCCATCCACGAACCTCCTAATCCTCTCCCTGTCAGTAGGGACCAACTCGGTGGCATGACGAGCCAACTCTAAAAACTGCATCTCATACTGCATCACTGATAGCTCCCCCTGACGCAGTTTCTCAAAATGCCTGCACTGCTCCTCCCTGTGAGACTAGGGTACAACTTCTCCAAGAAGATAGTGGAGAACTGCTGCAAGGTGAGGGGTGCTGAACCAACAGGCTTACACCTCTCAAAAGACTCCCACTAAGTGAAAGCAGCACCAAAAAACTGAAAAGTAGCAAACGAGACCCCACTAGTCTCTAGAATCCCAGCAGCGCGAAGCATCCGTTGACACTTATCCAGAAAACCCTGGGCATCCTCGCCCTCCGCACCATTGAATGTCGGAGGCTGAAGTCTACTAAACCTCTCTAGCCTACGCTGCTCATCATCTAGCATAGCTGGAACCACAGAGTCCTGAATTGGAGCAACCGACTGGGCTGGAACCGCCTCTGGTGTCTGATGGCCCTGAGTAACCTGCTCAGGTGTCCGGGCAACTGGAGTCTGTCTGCGTCCCCCGGCCTGAGAAGTAGCGGCAGTAGAAGATGCAGCAACTTCCTGAGCAAGGATGGTACATACTGTCAAGATCTAGGCCAAGGTCTCCTGAAGACCCGAAATAACAATAGGCACTGCCGGTGCTAGAGCCTGTCCCGCTGGAGTATGTGCAGCGGGGATATACTCCGAAATAGTAGGGGGATCAACTGGTACTGCCCTGGCTGCCGCACGGGCTGACCCCTACCTCTACCACGGCCTCGACCCCTCGCTGGTCTAGCTAGTGGCTGATCACCCTGATCGGTAGCGCGAGTCCTCACCATATATGAGAGAATGAAACAACAGAATTTTAGATTTACAGAATCAACAAAATGGCACGACCGAATTCAAGAAAAATGAGATTGTTCCTAAGGGTTCTGCAGCCTCTCGAAGATAAGTACAGACGTCTCCGTACCGATCCACAAGACTCTACTAAACCTGCTCATGGCCGTTGAGTCCTATGTAACCTAGGCTCTAATACCAACTTGTCACGACCCCAAATCCTAAGCCGACCGTGATGGCGCCTATCATGGAACTAGGCTAGCCAACCATTACAGACTATCATAATATTTCATAACTTCGCAAAATTAGCAGATTTTAAAACAGCAAAAATGAGATGACCAATTTACACTTCCCCAAAACCTGGAGTCAACTGTCATGAGCATCTAGGACTGTAAATACAATGTAAAATAAGGTGACTTGCTACTACAAAAGCCTGAAGTATAAAAGACAAAAACTATGAACTGAGGAAAGGAAATGAGGTGAGCTGGGGACACTGAGCAGCTACCTCGATCCTTGAACAAACTCCAAGCGCGTCCGAAAATCAACTAGTGAGATGGTCCGGTACCTGGATCTGCACACAGAGGTGTAGGGAGTAACGTGAGTATGCCAACTCATTAAGTAATCAAAGTAACTAAAAACTTGAGTGTAGTGACGAGCATTTATAAATCATGTAAATCCATATAATGAGTAGCAGTGGAAATGAATAATCAATTCAGGGATTTACATTCCAAATATTTCATAAAACTCCAGTTTCCATTTTAAAAATCTCGCATAACAACATTTGTCCAACATTATAATCAGAGGCTCAGTGTAAAGAGGAGTGAAAACGGTAGTTTCATAGAATATAAGCCCTCGGGCACAATATCACTCACAATAAAGTCCCTCGGGAAAGCCTCTCAGTCACTCGTGACTCCACTATCAGTATCTCATACTCACACTAAACACTCGTACTCAACAAGTACCATGAATACACACAACTGCTGCCGCGGGCAACCCGATCCTTATAACATGTGCTGCGGCATGCAGCCCAATCCTTATAACATGTGCTGCGACATGCAGCCCGATCCATATAATAGTCGACTGCGCCCACTAGGGGTGTACAGACTCCGGAGGGGCTCCTACAGCCCAAGCACTATATTTGCTGCGGTGTGCAGCCCAATCCATATATAACATATATTGCTGCGGCGTGCAGCCCGATCCATACATAATATATATTGCTGCAGCGTGCCGCCCGATCCATATGTAATATATAACGTATATATTGCTGCGGTGTGCAACCCGATCAATAACTATTCTCACATACTCGGCTCTCGGCCTCACTGAGTCATCCTCACAAGCCACTCGGGAAATTCATCTCAACTCACGAGAATCAGCTCAGCATACCTCACAGAGTTTCGAAACAGTGTGATGTTAGTGAAAATAACAACAAGTGGTAAACATGACTGAGTTCACAAGTTTTCTATCAGGATGGTGTGAGAATAGTGTAAAAAGCATACCCCTGAGGGTCTAAACAGGACGGCACGAGGCCCCAAACATGGATCACAGCCCATAAACAAGTATAAACTTCTGAAATACAGGATGTCGTAAGGTTTCAACTCGAATGCGCGGCTTAGTAGTCGCTACGGGACAGACCAAGTCACAATCCCTATTGGTGCAAGCCCACACGCTGGTCACCTAGCATGTGCGTCACCTCATTTACCAAATAATATCAAATATCGGGGTTTCATACCCTCAGGTTTAGAGTTACAATCGTCACTTACCTCAAAACATCCCAAAAGCTACTCCGTAGTGAAGACCCGTAAAATTTCATGGCTAAAAATAATGCCCAAATAGGTCCCCGTGTTGTTATAACTGTAGAAATTCTTAAAACGGACCTTTTTGAGTAAAAAGTACCTCGGGACTTAAAAGATATAATTTTCCAGATTTGCGCAGGTCTGCGGTCCACTATGCGATCGCAGATCAGGTATGCGGACCGCATAGTGGTCGCATACCTAGACAGTTTGCTGTCCATTTTGAGGACAGCTATGTGGCCTAGAATGCGATCACATTTCTCGAGTGCGGGCCACATAGTTGTTGCATTCTTTCACCTTAACTTTTGCGGAGGGAGTTATGCGACACACTATGCGATCGCATAACAGGTATGCGAACCGCATAGTGGTCACATACCTGGGTAGTCTACTTTTCTTTTAGGCCCATTTGAGGGCCAATAATGCGATAGGAATGTAGACCACATAGCAGGAATGCAATCGCATTCCTGACCGCATTTATGCTTTGGGACTGTTAAATTTCTAATTTTATACCCCCCCCCCCC
>ML370003.1:0-31599 GCA_005239525.1 Nicotiana knightiana
GTGGGGTCTTGATGCGAGACTAAATTACATAGTTTAACATGTGATATACCTTACATTTGAGGTACATTAATGATAAAAATAAACTTGTTATGTGCTTAATGGAGTTTATTTCATGTGTAGGTGAATTGGAGATGGAAACGGAGCTAAAAGGATGCAAATACGTCAAAAAATACGCGAAAGGAGACACCCGGGCGATAGCCTGGCGACAGAGCCCTATAGCCTGACCCTACCTGGCGTTAACTAGGCCTTAAGGCTGAAACGCCAGCCCTACCCTGGCGTTAGCCAGGCGTTAGGGCTGAAACGCCAGCCCTNCGCCCTAAACATATAAATAGACTCCTAAAACACAACTACGAGGAGATTAGAAGATATTCGAAGGGAGATTCGAAGAGGAGAGAAGAGACGAACGCCATAACATCGATTTGTACAGATTTTCTTCATTACTTTGTAGTTTAATTATGCAAGTTATTTTAGATTTTATTCTTTTGAACATGTTTAGCTAATTTCTTGTGGAACCCATTGGGGGATAAACTTATTGTGATATTAACATAGTTTTGATTGGTTGATTAATCTCTATTTATTCAACTACATTCTTGTTGTAGCTAATTGAATGGCCATCAATTAGCTGTGCCTATTTATTATGTATCTACTTGAGAGAGAGTGCATATTTAGGTAGTTGTTTGAACATCACTCCCGGAGTATAGACGAAAGTCATAACCGAGGGTTTAGAGGTTGGATTAGAGATAACGATACCTCGGGTGCAATCTAAAGTGAACTGTAAATGCATCTAGCTAGCGTAACTTGAGAGAGTACGTCTAGTAAATTATCATAATTACTTGAGAGAGATTTATGGTAGATAGAGTGTTCATGATTGATAGAAACAACTAATCAAGCTATATGAAGTATCCGAGAAGTAAATTCACCGACGGGGGAAACCATAACCTTAGATCTTTATTACAATTGTTTACACCTTAGCGTAGTTAATCTTTAGTTTTAATCTTTAGACTTAGTAATTTAAATAACCTCAAGTGACAGTTGAGTATTCTAACAGCTTGCTTGATACGTAAATTCCCTGTGGGATCGACTCTGGGCATAATACCCCGGATTATATTTGCAACGCCCGCTTAGTCTTTTATTAGACATAGTTGAGCGTGATCATGCATGCAAGAAACTTACCTCCCCCACAACACATTTACTTCACCAATTATTCCCTTTTTCACTAGACCTTTGAATTTGGAGGGTAGGGTATAGGTTCTTACCTTCAATCTATTCTTCAATCTTATGGACTTCTTGAAAATCTTCAAGCATCTAGTATGAATGATGAACACTAGTGGATGGATGATCTCTCTCTCTTTCTAAGAACCCTTTTTCCTCACTCTATAATATCAGAAAAGGGATCAAAATGATGTGGGATATGTGTTCTTACCGAAATAGGGTCGGGTCTAAAAATAAGAAAAATGGATGCCCCGTCACAAATATGCAGTCGCATATGCGACCGCATAATGGATATGCGGTCCGCAAAGTGACCGCAGAAATTGCCTCCAGGAAGATGAGTTTTCTCACTGAGTATGCAACAACTATGCGGTCCACATACCTATTTTGCGATCGCATAATGCACCGCAGAACTCCCTTCGCAGAAACCTAAGAGAGGTTATGCGGTCCGCATATTGATTATGGGATCGCATAATCGACTGCAAAACTGGCCTCAATTTGGCCAGATTTTCTGCTCCACTCTGCGGCTATTATGCGGTCCGCAGTTTGATTATACGACCGCATAATGGGCCGGAGAAATGCGTAAATCTGAAAAACATTTTCTTCTCAGTCCGCAAGGTACTGTTCAATCCAAAAACTCCAAACCTCGGCGAGCAAGCTCGCCGTGAAGAATTTCTATTATAAAAATGTAGGAATCTAATTTGTCACTACGAAATCCCGAGTTTTTGATTAAGAATTTTACGGGTCCTTACATCCTCTCCCACTAAAAATCATTCGTCCTCAAATGAGGATCAAGGTTCATTTAGGTTCAGTTATACCACATGCCATTAGCCCCAAATATTTTTACCTAACACCCGGATTTTCTAAAAATTTCGACAGAGTTTCCTTTGCAATTAAGCCTATCTACCTGCCAGAGAGCCCCCGAAACACATCTTAACAAGATATACATGATCAAATAACACAAAGGATATAAAACAACACCAACTGGGGTCTCATAAAGGACATATAATTAGAAAGAAGTGTCTTTACACTTGTCGAACAAATGATACAAAAATTTTGGGCAAAAAACTTCATAAAACTATTACATGGCTATTCAAACAAATGAGGGTACTTATTTTTCATTTCACTCTCGGCTTCCCAAGTAGCTTCTTCGACTTGCTCGTTTCTCCATAATACTTTCACAGAGGAAATTTCTTTGTTTCTCAATTTTTGGATCTGCCTATCAAGAATAGCAACCGGAATCTCTTCATATGACAATTCTTCGCTAACCTCGATGGTCTCAACCGGCATGACAGCGGACGGATCCCCAATTACATTCTTCAACATAGACACATGGCATACCGGGTGTACTAATGACATCTCAGGTTGTAGCTCAAGCTTGTACGCCACCTGACCTATCCTTTAAATAATTCTATACGGCCCGACATACCTTGGATTTAATTTCCCTTTCTTTACGAACCGCATGATCCCCTTTATGGGAGATACCTTCAAGAACACCCAATCATCTTCTTTGAACTCCAAATCTCTGCGACGAATGCCCGAATAGGATTTTTGGTGACTCTGAGCAGTTTTTAACCATTTTTTATGATCTTAACATTTTCCATAGTTTGATGCACAAGGTCTGGTCCTATTAGTTCATTATGGAAGCTGTTGTTATAAGCAAATTCTATGAGCGGCAAATGATCATCCCAGCTACCCTTTAAAGTCAAGCACACAAGCACGCAACCACGCAACAAGTCTTCAAGCGTCTGAATAGTCCGCTCTGCTTGCCCGTCAGTCTGAGGATGGAAATCCGTGCTATGTTTACCTGCGTACCCACACATTGCTGGAATTTCTTCCAGAAATTAGTTGTGAACTGGGCCCCTCGATCGAAAATGATGGAAACTGGAGTGCCGTGAAGCCTGACTATCTCCTTGATGTACAATTGAGCATACTGTTCCACATTGTCGGTGGATTTAACCGGCAAGAAATGAGCTGATTTTGTGAGTCGATCCACGATCACCCAAATTGAGTCAAACTTACACAGAGTGCGCGGCAACCCTATCACAAAATCCATATTGATCATTTACTTCCACATTGGAATTTCTATACCCTGAGCTAACCCACCGGACCTTTGATGCTCGACCATCACATGTTGACAGCTTGAACATTTCGCCACAAAGTCTGCCACACCCCTCTTCATGTCATTCCACCTGTTGATACCCAATTTTTTCTCAAATTATTTTAAAATTTGTATATATAACTTCAAAACCGCTCTTTATAATAACTGGTATTTTCCGAGATTTTTCATATTTATATTAAATCTTTTTCCAATTTATTCAGTATTTTTCATATTCAATAATTATTCATAAATTGTATTATAAAGAATTTTAAAATATTTCCCTGTCAATATATAATTTTGAATCCTATTAGGATTTAATTATTTCATAAATTAGCCAATTTGGCATTATTTGACCATAATTACAAAAACTTTGCAACTATGGCCTAATTGTACATTTTATACCATTTAAATCAATAATTATTTCATTTTATATTTTTTTATACTCATTATTTACCTTAATTTCATATATCTATCATCAATTTAGTTTTATATGATTATTAGCTATTTTTATTTAATTATTTATCTATTTTTAATGGGTGTTTAACAATTAGCCACGTATATTTAAATTTTAGCGTAATCCTAACCCAACCCATCAGATTTTAACAACCCAATTCCATACCCAGCCCAAATTAATTCCATACCCGACCCAACTCGAGATCTATTTGAGCCGTTGATCAAATTAGATCAACTGCCCAGATCCCACCTACCATAATTAAATCTACACCTACCCCCTCTCCGACAACTCATTTCCCAATCTCTCATTCTCTCTCTATCTCTCTCTGGTTCTCTCTAGTTCTCTCTAGAACCTTCCCTTATCTCTCCACCTCCGATGGAGTTTGTTTGTCTTCTCCGGCTAGTTCCCTCGCTGAAAACTGCGATCTTTCACTGTCTCCTGGTTATTGCTTCACCCTACACCGGTCTAATGGAACCCTAAGGCCCTCATGGCGAGCCTGGAGTGGTTCAACTCCTACCTATGGTCCCTCATGCCATCTTCCGGCCTCCTCCGACCATCTGAGTAAGAGCCATGACTTTTCCGGCTAATGCTGGCGACATCTTTAAGGTTTTTCTTGTTTTTCCAACTCTCTGAAACCCTAACCCCTGGTATTTTCACGATTCCTTTAGATCTGTGTATATCATGAAGCTTTTTACATGTTTTCTTCAAAAACCTTCCTATTCTCTTATATCTACGCTAGATCCGGGTTTATTACAAGTATTATTACATTTTTTCTTAAAGGTTTTCCATTTTTGAACAAGTTTTTCACTTAGGGTTTCTAAGACCTTCTCTTCAAACGATTTCTTGAAGTTTAAGTGATTTTTATCATATGCTTAAACGTTTATCACTTTTAATCCTGATTTATTTAGTTTTAACACTGTGCTAAGCATGTCTTTTCTTTCGATTTGTATGTGTGTCTGTTTCCCATGAGCAACCCCGGTTTCTTTGTGATTGTTGCTTCACTATGCTATTGGGTCTTTGATTCTGCTTCTTCTTGCGTGTTCACCCTGTTTGAATCACTACTGTCTTGAATCTCTGAATGATTATGAGTAGTACTGTACTAATTTTTCATACGATATCCTCTGCTGATTCTGCATGTTTCCTTAGATACATGAGGCCATCCCTTAATTAGCACCAATTTTGAATCCCTGATTTCTTATGAGATGTTATTATTTCCAACTTTGTTTTCTTACCTTGTTACATAATTGATTAACTGTTAATTGATTGCTATTTCCTTAAGTGATATTTTCTGAACCTAGCCTCTATTATATGTTTGAATTAAGGGTGAAACTGTTTCCTTACATGTTACAAGCATAAGAACTTTCCTTAATTATTATTTGTACCTACTAGCAGTTTGAGTTTAACCCCTTCAATTAAGGGATTCCTAATTGCCTATTACACTCACATTGTTCTTATATTCCTCTAAGCTATATATGGTACTTTCCTTATTTAATATTGACCGTGTGAATTACCCTCTTGATTATAGGGATATTCAATCCCACAATCACTGGTTAATTCTGGTTCTTTCCTTATTTTTCATCAAGTTTTCAAAACTATATATACTCTATTCATACACACACAGACACAAACGAATCTGTTCAAAAAATCTCTCTCACACAATTTAAAAGACTTTCTGTGCTAGTTACTACTACTATGGGTTAGCCGGCTGGAAGCAAGGCTAGCTATTGTGCATTATCCTACTTTCCTGTTTGTGTTATTGCTTTCTTCACTTCACTGGTATGTTCTAATTTATATTTCAGTCTTCAAACCAACATGTTTGCTTTACTGTTTTGATTCAGCATGCTTCTAACTTGCTTACTTATTCTTCATCATATATCTAGGATCCTGAACTCCCCTCTGCATGTTTAAATTAGGCTTTATTTGTTTATGACCAGCATGTTTCTGTACACTTACCAACTACTTCTTACATGCCTATGACTGGCACATTAGTTTCACCATGGCCTTAGGTGTTAATCTGACCTAGCACTGTACCCCCCTGATCCTCTAGACCCTTAGAAGTTTCATGATTGCATGTCTGTGTGCTTATCTGCCTGATGTATGTATGCCCCTTACATGCTCTCTATTTGTCCCTAATCCCATTACCCATGTTTGTGATTGTTGGACTATCATTGGTCCTTGTGTGATGTTAAGCTCCCATTTCCTTCTTCAAAACTGTTTTCTTACTCACTCTTTCTCAAAATTGTTCCTTACTTAAATCCTTTTAAATAAAAGCACTCTCACACACACTCTTAGAAGTTTAAGTTCAGCCCCCTTCGTGTTAGCACTGCTTTGGGAACCCTTTGAGTATCCTCTGAACTCTGACACACAAGGCTGGCACTTCCACACTGCACATGTTTAATTCTTTTGGCTATGTCGGGGTGTGAGCACTGCTCTGGAGCCCTTGAGGTCCTTAGGGAACTCTGACACATCCGGATTATGAAAAGGCTATGCAATACCATAAGGCAGTGAGGTTTGGAAGATATGGGCCTAATTGAAGGCTCCCTATAGAAGTAACTTCTTATTTTCCTTTGCTTGTGTAATTCATAAATCCTTGGCTTGCAATAATTTGTGAACAACTCAGGGGATGGATAGTGAAAAGGGAGGGGTAGCTACGCATGCATTGGCTATTAAAGGGATAGAAATCATGCTGTTAGACTTTAATTCCTATCTGTACAATAGAGATCATGTTTAGGCCCATATGTTCATATTCACGCAGTAGAAATCATGTTTATTAGGTCTCATGCCCACTATTTCAGCATGTTCACTTTTGCTTAGAAAAATCCTGCTAATAAATGGTATTTTCTACTATCATGTTCCACACTTCCCTGTACGCTTAGAAATCTTGTCCTAGGCTAAACAACATTAAAATAAATTATCACTCTAACATCTTCTGAAACCATGATTAATATTGTAATTAATGAGCATTTAGAAATCGTGCTTAGGAATTTTCCATACGCATCATTCTGCATCTCTATCTGTGCATTAGATATCATGTTGTAGGGCCCTAATCGCTCAACTACATTTAGTTTAATTACTAAGGTATAAAAAGTATAACCACCCACTCAGTTTTTCTCTAAAGAATAACTGACAATACTTCTGTGTTTAGAAAAACCTAGAATAGCATGTTTAGGTAATAACTTGCAACAGTTCCTTTAATAATTCTGTTAAATACACTGTCCCCGCATAGGCAAGGCTTAGGTGACTAATTTTTTCAAAAATTAGAAATATGTCTCTCTTGTGTGTGTTGTTTAACACTAATAGGTATTTCTTTTAAATCAGTAGGCAAATTGATTAAGAGCATGTTTTCCTTGAGTTATAAAACAAGTCTACCTATCTGTTTATCCTCTGAATTCACCTAAATACCATGTCTTAGGATCTTAATTAACAATACTACATTTATATATGTTTGAGTCGTGCTAATTATATGCATTATCTGCGGAGCAAAAATCTGAGCCTCTTATATGCTCCTATGTGTTTCCCACTGACTGCAGTCCTATATGTTCCTTGCTTGTCACCTTAGAATCTTACCCCTTTAGACCTGAGGGTCTTCCTAGTACCTACCTTTTAGGATAGTAATCCTAACCTCCTCCAGGACTGATAAGGTGGGACGGGTAATAGCACGCAATAGAATCTGTGACCAACACGCGCTTTAATCACCTTTACGGGATGGGAAGGGTAGAAACGATATGATGACCGGTGTGCTAATACCATGTGTAGCCCCTCTTCGAGGAGTGATTACTGGGTATTGCATTGATGTGATCCATATTATTATAAACCTAGGACAGTTGTATATGATAGTTTGCAATTACCCCTACAATTTTTCTAAACACCTGTATGCTTAAGACTTAAATCCCCTCTTATTTGAGCCTTTACTTGTTATTTGCTATTTGTACAAATTCACGAAACCATTTGGCCGGGAACCACACTTGTGGATCCTGAGGGGTTCCTAACACCTTCCCCTTAGGATAATCTCAAGCCCTTACCCAAATCTCTGGTTAGCAACGTAGTTGTAATTGAACCCCTTAGGTGCCCTAACGCACCGTTAAAATTGTTAGGCGGCGACTCTCCAAAATATGCAAACCCCCTTTCCCGAAAGGAAAGAGTTGTCCCAACCAATGTCATGAACCCGGTCATCCGTTGAGGAGGAGGAATAAAAGGGTGCGCGACAGCATGGCGACTCTGCTGGGGATTATAGGCTTTTACAATTTCAAATTGTTTCGTGAATTTATGCCTTTATTTTAAACACTTTCACCCTTTCCCATTCCCTTTACATGCAATTAATTGTTTACTTCGAGTATTTATTTTCAAATGTAACTGACATGTCTCTTTGTTTCCTTTTGTAACTGCTTTAAATCATTATTACCGTTTTTACCGCTTTCTTTAACGTGCAAGTACGTGACAACTTGTTTTAATACTTATTGCATAAATCATGCTCAACAATCATACTCCACTCGTGCCAAACAAAATATTATAGTAGTGTTTGATGAGTGGTTGCGCCCTTCGTATAGTATCACCCACTAAATTCGGAAAGGCTTATTAGCGGTAAAACTAGTCGATCAGCGGTGCAGTCAACGGTTCCATGCCTTTCCCCTTGAGTTGTCCGCTCAAGGGTACCAGTCTAAAACCTCATAAAAACCTTACTCTATTGAACTATTGCATGCATCATGGTCAAGCCTAGTCAAGCTAAAGTTTCGTCCGCACGATAGCCTTTAAATAGCCTTATCCAAAAGTCCATCGGGTTTCCCTAACCCAAAACGGACGCCCTCACGTTTTGTGCATTTATTTGGAGAACTAAATGCTTCTTGCTAATTATTGATGATAAATAGTCGAGTCAGGTGGGGGTAAGAGCCTAACCTATTTGTTTTGTAGAAAAAAAATGAGACACAAAGTCCCCAGATTCGGTATGGTCCCCAACATCCACCCAAAATTGCTGAGTTGGTGGGAGGATCTACACTCTAGCGACAAAGCTATCGTCAGGAAACACTTGGGTAATCTACCATCTCTTCTGGAAATCCAGCCTAACAAAATGATAGTAGAGGCTGCTACCCTGTTCTAGGATCGTGAAAGATCCATGTTCCGCTTTGGGAACATCAAAATGGCACCGTTGATAGAAGAGATAGGAGGGCTGGCTAACCTAGTATGGGAATCTCTGGGGTTGCTGATGCCTGAGAATCGCACAGGCAGAAGTTTCCTCAGAATGATGGGTCTGAAAAAGGACGCGGAATTGGTATGTCTGGAGGATTCGTACATTACTTTTGACTACTTGTACGAATGGTATGGCTATAATAAATCATACCGTACCTACCATGACGAGTTTGCTATCACCTCTCTAGGACATGTCCATCGCCGAGTGTTTGTATTTATGGTCTGCTTTTTAGGATTGATCGTGTTCCCGATGAAGAAAGAAAGGATCGATACCAGGCTAGCCATGGTAACTAAGACCATAATGGAAGGGTTAAATGGGCAATATTTCAGCATTGTGCCCATGATCGTTGCAGATATGTACCGGGCCTTAGAAAAATGTCAACAAGGAGCAAAGCATTTTGAAGGTTGCAATCTGTTGCTCCAACTCTGGCTCGTAGAACATCTCCAAAAGGGGGAATATCGACAGGACATCCCCCGCCGAACTTGGGATGAACACATAGCTTTCCATCACCCGAAGCGAATGAACTATATCTATGGCGTGTTTTCTCAACCTGAAGATGCTGAAGGATGGGTCGAGCTCTTTAATAACCTGACTGAAGAACAGGTTCAATGGGTGTTCGAATGGTTTCCAATGGATGAGTTCATCATTCGATCCCAAGACACATCATTTCTGGTACTGATTGGTCTAAGGGGGACATACCCGCTTCGAGTTATGAGGCAAGCAGGAAGGAAGCAAGTCATCCCTAGGGTCGAGAAGATGAGCCATCTCCGAGCCGACTTTCAAAATAATGACAGTCCTCACAAGTGCCAAGCTCAGCACCTATGGCACTGCAAGGTTATACTAGAGAAAGACACCATCGAGCCGGACATGTATCACGCCGGTTATACTTCTTTCTATCTTGGCTGGTGAGAAGAAGATCTAGGTGGTCAGATCAAGCCAGGGTACGTCCGAGGTCACAGGGTTATAGATGCAAGGGCTGAACCACAAGTCAAGTTCAACCAGTTGCGTAAAAGGATCCGGGAAAATGAGGAATGAGGTATAATCGATTTGGAAGAAAAGTTCATCAAAAGGGTTGAAGATTGTCAAAAGGTTGAGAGAGCTGCAGGGGGATACTTAGCCAGAACTTATCTGCTGCTGGGACTTCGCCAGCTGGGAAAGCTGTTAAAGGAAAGCAAGAACGCTGAATCTGGGGAAGGTCCTTCTGGGACCAAGTAGATAGGAATGTCTTTATTTTTCTATCAATATAATAAGGCCAATGGCCTTAGTGATTTTTATTTTTTCATCTGTCGTTTCGGGATTTATCTATTTTATTATCAATAAAATGAGGCATTTAGAATTTTAAGTTCTCTAAATCAACTTGTCGCAAGGCCTACCTCGGGCGCAAAGTGGCCCCCAACTTAGGACATGCTTTCATTTCCGCATTATGTGTTTAAATACTGCAATACTCTTTTCATAATCCTCACTGACTTGGTTACCTTTTATTTTTATTTTTTCTTACTCCCATCCCCAAAGTTTAGTTCGTGCATTCTGGCATCATCAGCCTATCGCACCAGATCCAAGGGCCCTCCACCTACTCCTCCCCCTAGTCCTCCTAAGGGCAAAGACAAAGGAAAAAGTAAGATGGAAGAGTCCAGCGGCATCAGAAAGGAGAATGTGATTGAAAGGGTAGAGGCCACTGATGGCCGAGGTATTCAGGTCTTGCATAAGAACATGTCGCCACTTGAACAAAAGTTGCTGAAGTTTCAGGAAGAACTCGATCAAGTCCGGAATCTTGCCAACTTGTCATTTTCCCTCAACTTCCCTGACGTCAACCTTCCAAATGCTCAAAACCCTGCACCTCCACAAAATATCCCAAAACAACAAAATCATCCCGACCCTATCATCACACCACTCCGCCAAAGAACCAAACTCTCCCGACACAGTACAATACTTGCCACACCACAAATAACAGCCCGCTACTCATCCCAAAACCTCAAAACCCCACAAAAGACAATTTCCACACCTATAACAATCCCATCTATGTGGAAACCATGACCCACTCCACTCCGCCTATCCCACTGGAATCCAAGTCTGATGAGAAGGATTTACTTATCAGGACCCTGGCCGAGGAGCTTAGGAAACTGACTAGCCGAGTCCAAGGTGATTAAGGGACCAAGGGGATTGAAGGGTTGAATTATGAAGACCTTTGTATCCAACCTGATGTCGTACTTCACGAGGGGTACAAACCTCCAACGTTCGAAATGTTTGACGGTACTGGTGATCCGAGAGTCCATCTGAGGACCTATTGCGACAAATTGGTTGGCGTGGGAAAGGATGAAAGAATCTACATGAAGCTGTTCATGAGGAGTTTGAAGGGAGGTGCACTCTCTTGGTACATCAGCCAAGACCCCAAGAAATGGTCAAACTGGGTAAGCATGGCGTCTGATTTCATGGAAAGGTTTCGACTCAACACAGAGAACGCACCAGATGTGTTCTACATTCAAAATTTGAAGAAGAATCCTACAGAAACCTTTCACGAGTATGCTACTCGCTGGAGGTCCGAAGCCGCTAAAGTCAGACCTGCTCTAGAGGAAGAATATATTAACAAGTTCTTTGTCCGGGCTCAGGACCCGCAGTATTATGAACGGTTAATGATGGTTGAGGGCCACAAGTTCTCTGACATCATCAAATTGGGCGAGCGGATTGAAGAAGGTATTAAAAGTGGTATGGTTACAAATTTTGAAGCCCTGCAAGCCACTAACAAGGCTCTACAGTCTGGTGGTATGTCTAAGAAGAGAGATGTGGGAGCCGTAATGGTTGCACAAAGAACCAAGTCCCCGCTCAAGTACCAAACCTATCCGACACCTCCACTCACATATCACCCAACACCAAATACCAAGCACCCTCAAAAAATTACTAAGCTCCACCACCAAATTACAAAACTCCACCACCTTCCTACCAAGCTCCACCACCCACATATCAACCTTTTTCGCCAAAATATCCACAACCCGCTCCTGTCTACCAGACTTATAATTCCCAGCCATCTCATTACCAATCACCCCCTGCACGCAAAAACATCCCTAGACCTCGTCCCAATTTTGATCGCCGTCCTCCTAAGCAATACACCGCCATAGCCGAGCCCATTGACCAGCTATATGAGAAACTCAAAGATGCTGGTTATGTTACACCTATCCCTACTGCCACCCCTGAGAATCCTTCTCAGTGGGTTAACCCAAACAAATCCTGTGCATACCATTCCAGCATGAAGGGACACACCATCGAAGAATGCCGTTCTTTGAAGGACAAAATACAGGCTCTCATTGACAGCAAGATTATTGTGGAAAAAGACCCCGCTCCAAACGTCCCGACAATCCTCTACCAGACCATAAGGGTAGAGGTATCCATATGATTGAAATAGAAGATTATTGGGATCCCGAGGGGTCGATCGGGTTGATCGCAGAAGGAGATGACCCAAAGAAATCCGTAGTCACTCTCAAACCGATCATAGTCCAGATTCAGCCATCTAAGGCCGCTGAGGTGAATATGTCTATACAATTTAAGTTTGAAGTAGCGCCACCGACAAAGTCACCAGTGCCAATTGAAGTTGAGTTTGTATCTCCAGAAAATACACCAGCTTCGTTCGAGGTCGCAATCTTACCACCCCACACACACATTCCGTTTGAAATAAAGATGGCTGCACAAATTCCGGTGGCAATGTCAACCACGCCACCCTTCTATTCAAACGCCATTCCTTGGGACTACACAGTCGAGGCGAGAAGGAAAAGCAAGGTCAGGTCTGAGGAAGCTGTCGCAGCATAGGGTATGACGAGAACTGGTAGGGTCTACACCCATGAGCATCTGGCCGAGTCGAGCAAGCAAGCCGCCAACCGATCTTCCCTTATCGAAACATGTCTTGATGACCTTTGGAGAAAGGTATAGGCTAAGGAGTATTAAGTCATCAACCAGCTGAACAAGACACCGGAACAAATACCCATCCTCTCTCTGTTGCAGAATTCTGAAACACACAGAAATGCTTTGTTGAAAGTGTTAAGTGAAGCATACGTGCCAAACAACATCACTAATGGGGAAATGGCCAATATGGTAGGCCAGGTACTGGAGAGTCATAAAATCACTTTTTATGAGGATAAGATACCACCTGAAGGATTGGGGCACAACAAAGCACTGCACATCACCGTGCAGTGCGAGGATCATTTCATCACAAGAATCTTGATCGACGGAGGTTCCACTCTTAACATCTGTCCGTTGTCCAAGAAATTGGGTAGATGGCTACATGAGATAACGGATGGGGCGATCAATGTGAAAGTCTTCGAAGGTTCTCAGAGGTCCACCATGGGGGAGATTAGTCTGTGTCTACAGATGGGACTAACTTGGTTCGAAGTGGATTTCCAGGTGATAGATGGTCCGGCATCCTACAACCTGTTGTTGGGACGACCCTGGATTCATGCTGATGGGGCTGTAGCATCAACACTACATCAGGCGGTAAAATTTGAGTGGAACCATCAAGAGGTGATTATTCATGGTGACGGTAGCAACCCCATTTATAGCCGTCAAACTATTCCGATGATTGACGGGAAAAGGAAGATAGGCGGAGGAACTTACCACCATATTGAATGGGTCAATGCTATCGACAAGGACAAATGGTGGGATAACAAGATCGAGAGCATCCTGAACTGGAGAGGATATGAGCCAGGCAAAGGACTCGGTAAAAACCTCCACGGGATCACGAAGCCCATAAAGCTCAAAGAACATGGAACCACTTTTGGTCTGGAGTATGAGTACCCCTGGCAGGAATTCAATGACTGGTCGTCACCTTGGCGCGGTCCCTATTACCCTTTGGAGCAGCCGATACCTCATTTTGCAGCAATGAGGAGTTTGTTCCTAGAGAATGATGATATGGATTGTTGTGTTGTCCTCGAGGGGGAGGGGGAGGAAGGCCCTTCCATACAGACCGTGATCAAGGGGGCATATCTCAAGAACTGGTCTATCAAGACAACCAAAGCCTGACGAGCCCCGGGGTAACAAGGCTAAAACAAGCATTATTTACTGTTTTATTTACTAAATGATTTCCCTTTTCTTGCATTTTTCAATTTCTGCAATAAAGATCTTCAATGTTCAAAATAGTTATTCAATCTATCAAAGCATCTTCTAAATTTCTCTTACGAATCTTATATTTATTGTTATTGTTTTCTCCCATTACTTTATTTATACAACTTACTATTATTTGTCTTGATGAACCGATGACTGTGACATGCAATGAGACAACGCAGCAAACGAACAGTGATTCAGAAGAGGACGACATACCCAACGAGATTGTCAAAGAAATTGAGATCTTTGAGAACAGACCTAAGTCCAACCTAGATGAGACCAAAGTTATCAACCTGGGAGATTCAGAAAACGTCAAGCAGACTCGTATCAGCATCCATTTGTCACCATTAGAAAAGAAAGAATACACAGTGTTTCTAAGAGGGTATGAGGACGTATTTGCATGGTCGTATGATGACGTGACTGGTCTAAGTACGTCTATTGTGGCTCATAAACTACCAACCAATCCAATGTGTCCACCAGTGAAACAAAATCTTAGAAAGTTCAAACCCGACATGAGTTTGAAAATCAAAGAAGAAGTTACCAATCAGATCAACGCCAAAGTTCTCCCGGTAGTGGAGTACCCGACATGTTTAGCCAACATTGTACTTGTGCCAAAGAAGGACGGGAAGGTCAGAGTCTATATCAACTATCGGGATCTAAATCGGGCCAGTCCTAAAGATGACTTCCCGTTGCCAAATATACATATTCTTATTGATAACTGCGCCAAGCATGAATTGCTGTCCTTTGTGGATTGCTTCGCTGGTTATCACCATATTTGGATGGATGAGGAAGATGCTAATAAAATGGCGTTCATTACGTCGTGGGGAGTGTATTTTTATAAGATGATGCCATTCGGTCTAAAGAATGTAGGGGCCACCTACATGAGGGCCATGACTACCATATTCCATGACATTATTCACAAAGAGATCGAGGTGTACGTAGATGATGTCATTATCAAATCAAAGAAAGATGCTGATCACATGGAGAATTTGGGGAAGTTCTTCAATAGGTTGCGAAACTACAATCTGAAACTAAACCCCGCAAAGTGTGCATTCGGGTTTCGTGTTGGGAAGTTGTTGGGATTTATTATAAGCTGTCGAGGAATAGAATTGGATCCGTCCAAGGTTAAAGCCGTTCAAGAGTTACCACCACCAAGGAACAAGAAAGACGTGATGAGTTTCTTGGGAAGGCTTAATTACATCAGCCGGTTTATAGCACAGTCTACAGTCATCTGTGAGACAGTCTTTAAGATGTTAAAGAAGGACGTTGCGACCAAATGGACCAATGGTTTTCAAAGGGATTTCGACAGAATCAAGGAATATTTGTCAACACCACCAGTCTTAGTACCGCCCGAGCCAGGCAGACCTTTGCTACTTTATCTTGCAGTATTAGATGAAGCTTTCAGCTGCGTTCTGGGGCAGCACGATGAAACAGGAAGGAAGTAACAAGCTATTTATTACCTCAGCAAGAAGTTCACTCCATATGAGGCCCGCTATTCTCTATTAGAGCGTACCTGTTGTGCTGTAACTTGGATCGCCCAAAAGCTGAGGCATTACTTCTGTGCCTACACAACATATCTCATATCAAGGATGGATCCATCAAAGTACATCTTTCAGAAGCCCATGCCCACTAGCAAGCCAGCCAAGTGGCAAATCCTGTTGAGTGAATTCGACATTGTCTACATGACTCAGAAGGCAGTTAAAGGACAATCTCTGGCAGAACATCTTGCTGAGAATCCCGTAGACGGAGGATACAAACCTCTGAAAACATATTTTCCTGATGAAGAGGTGTCATTCATAGGAGAAGATATTGCAGAGTACTATAACGGTTGGAGGATGTTCTTTGATGGAGCAACAAACTTCAAGGGAGTCAGTATTGGAGTAGTCTTAGTATCAGAGACCGGTCAACATTATCCGCTATCCGCCAAACTCAGGTTCCCTTGCACCAACAACATGGCCGAATATGAAGCCTGCATCTTAGGGCTCAATATGGCCATTGATATGAACGCCCAGGAGCTGTTAGTGATTGGTGATTCAGACTTATTGGTACATCAAGTACAAGGAGAATGGGCAACAAAGAATGAGAAGATACTGCCGTATCTGCACCATATACAGGGGTTAAGAAAGAGTTTCACCAAGATAGAGTTCCGCCACGTCCCCAGAATCCAGAATGAGTTCGCCGACGCATTAGCTACTTTGTCCTCAATGATCAAGCATCTGGACAAGAATTTCATTGACCCTATTCCCATAATAATCCATAATCAGCCAGCTTACTGTGCCCATATCGAAGAACAAGTAGACGTAAAACCTTGGTTACGTGACATTAATAAATACTTGGAAATAGAAGAATACCCCGAGCTTGCAAATTCCACTCAAAGACGCACACTTCGGATATTATCCAACAATTTCTTTCATAGCGGAGGAATCCTATATTGGAGGACTCAAGATTTGGGTTTATTAAGATGTGTTGACGCGAAGGAAGCATCAAAGTTGCTGGAAGAAATTCATGTAGGGACCTGTGGCCCACATATGAACGGTTTTGTTCTAGCTAAGAAAATACTCTGAGCTGGTTACTTTTGGATGACTATGGAAACGGACTGCATCCAGTATGTTCGGAAGTGCCACCGCTTCCAGATATAAGTGAGCTCAATGCAACAAGCTCACCATGTGCTGTTCGCCGCTTGGGGTGTGGACGTTGTTGGACCAATTGAGACTGCTGCTTCCAATGGCCACAAGTTCACTTTGGTCGCCATTGACTACTTCACTAAATGGGTCGAATCAGCCTCCTACAAAGCAGTTACTAAGAAAGTTATGGCCGACTTTGTTCGCGACCGTATTGTTTGTCGGTTCGGAGTTCCAGAGTCAATCATCACCGTAAATGGTTCTAATCTCAATAGTGACTTGATGAAAGCTGTGTGTGAAACTTTCAAGATCAAACACAATAATTCCACAGCATACAGACCTCAGATGAATGTAGCCGTAGAGGCCGCTAACAAAAACATCAAGAAGATACTAAGAAAGATGTTAGAAAGGCACAAGAAATGGCATGAAAAATTATCATTTGCCTGACTGGGATACCGCACCACTATCCGCACATCAACAGGGGCAACTCCCTATATGCTAGTTTATGGTACAGAGGTTGTTATTCCTGCCGAAGTGGAGATTCCATCTCTAAAAATTATACAGGAAGCTGAGCTCAGCAATGCAAAGTGGGTAAGAAGCCGTTATGAGAAGCTAGCCCTCATAGATAGGAAGAGAATGAATGCAGTATGTCATGGTCAACTATATCAGAGCAGAAAGGCCAGAGTCTTCAACAAGAAAGTCAAGCTGAGACGATTCACACCAGGGAAGCTGGTGTTAAAGAAAATCTTTCCGCATCAAGATGAAGCCAAGGGAAAGTTCTCTCCTAACTGGCAAGGTCCGTACATGGTTCATAGAGTGTTGACAGGAGGAGAGCTTGTACTCGTAGAAATGGACGGAGAAGTCTGGCCCAAGCCAATCAATTTAGATGCAGTCAAGCGCTACTATGTGTAATCTTTATGCTTTCTCAATGATGTAATTTGAACTACACTTGACCTAATTCCCGTTTAAGAAGGGATACATAGGCAGCCCTATGAGTTCGGTCACAATTCAATAAAAATCTATTTTTCCCTGCAATTGGAAACTGGGCAGAATTTTAAGGAGGATCCTCAAAATTCCGAAGCAAGTTCAACTAGTCCCGACGCGAGCAGCAGTCAGAGGCATCCACCCAGCAAACTGGGGCAGAATTTTGATGAGGGCCCTCAAAATTCCGCAGCGGAAGAGGTCGCAATGTCTCGAACCGTGTCTCGTCGTCGGTTCATCTAAAACTATTTGAGATTATATGCTTATATTATACTTTTACAAAATCATGCATATTTATTTTTGAAGCAACTTGTTTAGCAAATGCTACCCCAACGACACAGAGAGTATCATCATGATCAAGCAAACGAGCCAAGCTGGGCCAGCAGGAATGCGAACTAACCTTTCCCCTCTACAAAACTCACGATCTTTCTTTGGATGGAGGCATAAAATTGTAAAAAGCCCCGAAATATATTATCCGCTCCAAGGACAGACATCGTTCCTCAAACTCGTCACGCCAACATTTGTTATCAGCATAAATGATGCTTCATTATCACAATGCTCTACCCTAATTTAACACCAGCTAAGAATTTATGTTGTCCTTCCTTAAATATTGCATAAGGATACCTTTCTACCTTCCGAGACTAAACGATGTCTCCATCTGCATCCGCATATTGCATAAGGCTACCTTTCTGCCTTCCGAGGTTAAACGCTAACTCCATTTGCATCTGCATATTGCATAAGGCTACTTTTCTGCCTTTCGAGACTAAACGCTATCCCCATCTGCATCCGCATATTGCATAAGGCTACCTTTCTGCCTTCCCAGACTAAACGTTGTCTCCATCTACATCCGCATATTACATAAGGATACCTTTCTACATTCCGAGGTTAAACGCTACCTCCATCTACCCCCGCATATTTCATAAGGCTACCTTTCTGCCTTCCGAGACTAAACGTTGTCACCATCTGCATATGCATATTGCATAAGGCTACCTTTCTGCCTTCCGAGACTAAATAATGTCTCCATCTTCATCCGCATATTGCATAAGGCTACCTTTCTGCCTTCCGAGGTTAAACTCTACCTCCATCTGCATCCACATATTGCATAAGGCTACTTTTTCGCCTTCCGAGGTTAAACGCTACCTCAGATTTACTTTTCAAAAGCAACCCCTATCTCTATCATTCGCTTCCTTTCGGGCTAAGCTCTGCCCTTTTTAATTCTTGAGACTAAGCTATGTCTTGTCAGCATCATGCTATTGCATCTTATGGGCTGAAATATCGCCAACCTATCCAAAGGCGTCATTGTTCGGAGGCACAATCTTCATAGCCCGAGAACACCATGTCATGGCTTGAGGATCTCTTTTATCATTTTGCATATAATTACCAAAGGCGTCATTGTTCTGAGGCACCATCCCTATGGCCCGAGAACATCATTTCATGGCATGTGAATCCCTCATCAAAGCAATTCATGGCCCAGTACATCATGGTCTAAAGACGTCATCTTTAACCGTCCAAAGACAGCATTCATCGTCCAACGGGAATTTGCATCATGTTTAAATTATGCATAATATACGTGTGTATTGTTTATTTGCAGGTAATCCGGTAAGCAAAAGCCATCCAGGCAGAAGCAGTTCCGCTCCAGGTATCCTAACCATCCCGTAAGTTGTTTGCTCATCTAACCCTGTACTTGGCGTCTGTTCTTGTAAAACTTTATCGGTATACTTCACCGATGACCCCAGAACTACATACGGCCTGATTCCTGTAAGACCAGGGATATGTAGACAGCTCGGGAACCAGGGTGCAGCCTGAACCTTTCAAGCTATTTCCACTCGGTCAAATTTGGCCATCATATCTTTACCCGACAACTCTTCCATCCTTCCGGGGTAAAGAGGGGCAGCTGTTGATACCCAATTTTTTCAAAAATTATTTTAAAATTTGTATATATACCTTCAAAACCTCTCTTTATAATAACTGGTTTCCGAGAATTTTCATATTTTTATTAAATCCTTTTCCAATTTATTTAGTATTTTTTTTATTCAATAATTATTCATAAATTGTATTATAAAGAATTTCAAAATATTTTCCAGTCAATATATCAATTTTAATCCTATTAGGATTTAATTATTACACAAATTAGCCAATTTGGCATTATTTGACCATAATTACAATAACTTTGCAACTATGGCCTAATTGTGCATTTTATACCATTTAAATCAAAAATTATTTCATTTTATATTTTTTATACTCATTAATTACCTTAATTTCATTTATCTAGCATCAATTTCATTTTATATGGTTACTAACTATTTTTATTTAATTATTTATCTATTTTTAATGGGTGTTTAACAATTAGCCACATATATTTAAATTCTAGCCTAATCCTAACCCAACCCATCAGATTTTAACAACCCAATACCATACCCAGCCCAAATCAATTCCATACCCGGACCAACCTCGGATCTATCTGAGCCGTTGATCAAATTAGATAAACGGCCCAGATCCCACCTACCATAATTAAACCTAGACCTACCCTCCATCTGACCCCTCATTTCCCAATCTCTCATTCTCTCTCTATCTCTCTCTGGTTCTCTCTGGTTTTCTCTAGAACCTTACCTTATCTCTCCACCTCCGATGGAGTTTGTTCTTCTTCTCCGGCTAGTTCCGTCGTCGGAAACTGCGATCTTTGAATGTCTCCTGGTTATTGCTTCACCCTACACCGGTCTAATGGCACCCTAAGGCCCTTATGAAGAGCCTGGAGTGGTTCAGCTCCTACCTATGGTCCCTCATGCCATCTTTCGGCCTCCTCCAATTTGAGTAAGAGCCATAACTTTTCCGGCTAACGTTGGTGACATCTTTAAGGGTTTTCTTGTTTTTTGAACTCTCTGAAACCCTAACCCCTAGTATTTTCACGATTTCTTTAGATCTGTCTTAGATCTATGTATATCATGAAGCTTTTTACATGTTTTCTTTAAAAACCTTCCTATTCTCTTAGATCTACACTAGATCCGGGTTTATTACGAGTATTATTACATTTTTTCTTAAAGGTTTTCCATTTTTGAACAAGTTTTTCACTTAGGGTTTCTGAGACCTTTTCTTCAAACGATTTCTTGAAGTTTAAGTGATTTTTCTCATATGCTTAAACGTTTATCACTTTTAATCATGATTTATTTAGTTTTAAAACTGTGCTAAGCATGTCTTTTCTTTCGATTTGTATGTGTGTCTGTTTCCCATGAGCAACCCCTGTTTCTTTGTGATTGTTGCTTCACTATGCTATTGGGTCTTTGATTATGCTACTTCTTGCGTGTTCACCCTGCTTTAATCACTATCTTGAATACCTGAATGATTATGAGTAGTACTGTACTGATTTTTCATACGATATCCTCTGCTGATTCTGCATGTTTCCTTAGATACATGAGGCCATCCCTTAATTAGCACCAATTTTGAATCGCTGATTTCTTATGAGATGTTCTTATTTACAACTTTATTTTCTTACTTTGATACATAATTGATTAAGTGTTAATTGATTGCTATTCCTTAAGTGATATTTTCTGAACCTAGCCTCAATTGTATGTTTGAATAAAGAGTGAAACTGTTTCCTTACATGTTACAAGCGTAAGAACTTTCCTTATTATTATTTTTACCTACTAGCCGTTTGATTTTAACCCTTCAATTAAGGGATTCCTAATTTCCTATTACACTCACATTGTTCTTATATTCCTCTAAGCTATATATGGTTCTTTCCTTATTTAATACTGATCGTGTGAATTACTCCCTTGCTTATAGGGATACTTGTGTTAATTGGGTACTGATTGATATTCAGTCCCACAATCACTGGTTAATTCTGGTTCTTTCCTTATTTTTCATCAAGCTTTCAAAACTATATATACTCTATTCATACATACACACAGACACGAACAAATCTGTTCAAAAAATCTCTCTCACAAAATTTAAAAGACTTCCTGCTCTCTCTTCTGTGCTAATTACTACTACTCTGGGTTAGCCGGCTGCAAGCCAAAGCTAGCTATTGTGCATTCTCCTACTTTCCTGTTTGTGGTATTGTTTTCTTCACTTCACTGGTATGCTCTAATTTATATTTCAGTCTTCAAAACAACATGTTTCCTTTACTGTTGGGATTCAGCATGCTTCTAACTTGCTTACTTATTCTTCAGCATATATCTAGGATTCTGAACTCCCATCTTCGTCGAAAGTAGGATTTCTGAGTTCATGGTTAAGAGGTTCGGCGTTTAATTCCACCAAAGGAAAGTCAATCGGACTATAGATGTTCAAGCTTTGGTTGATGGATTTGACGAGACTTGATATTTTTGAGCGTGGTGGAATTCTCATTGGTGATGTGGTCTCGTCGTCCTTATTTTAACACATTAAGGTTCGCTGGTATTATGGTCTTCCGTGGTTTGCCTTTGGTCCAGGGTGTTGTGAAATGGTGCCTGAGAAGCGGTTTTTAGAGATGGCAGTGTGTAGCGTTTTCAGAACTAAATCGGTGTTTCTAATGTTGATGGCTCGAGAAAGATGATCTTTGAAGAGGCTTAGAGTTGGTAGCAATTTATTAGTTCAGGTGCAACAGAGATGGATTATGATTTGAGGAAGTATTTTGGCAGCAAATGAGAAGGAAGGACATGGTGGGAGGTGTCCCACAGTGGTTGAGTCGAGAAGTTTCTTAAGGTGATGGTTTAACCGAAGTGGGAGTGGCAGAGTAGTGTATGGATTCTATGGTAGGATACATGTGCCTTGAGAAAGTTTAGAGTGATTGGGAATCATGGTGGAAAGTGACTAGGTCTACGGATTTTATTTGGGATGGTGGCTACTGTACTGAGGAAGATTGAATATGGCAGAGAGGAGTTTGCTTGAAATGAAGAACGGTGTGAAGACTTGATTATCGTTTATGGGATGCAACATTCCTTCAAGTTTGGAATGTATTGTCGGACTTTCAGTTGATGTCTATGGGGAATGAATAGGCTTTAACAGTCGGTGGATGAGCATGGGCTCTGGAGGGTTTACTAATTTCGTAATAGTGGTACCCAGTGCAATGTCGTTGGAAGGTGTCGGTATGGAATCCCACAGGTAGGCTATCTCGTGCGAGGAGGTTAGCGGTTGCGTGATTTTGATGAAGTTTCTATGAAGAGTTCTAATTACTACTTGGCATAAGGTCAAATATGCGATTGTGGCTGATAATTCGGGATGTTCATGAAAAGTTTAATAAGAGATTTCGAGAAATTTGGCGGTTTAGCGCTGCAAGATCATGGTGATTGAGAAGGAGGAATCTTTGTGGGTTCTACATTATGTGATGGTAGCTTAAAGCTAAGTGGGGTAGCCCGCCGTCTGCGATTGGATCGCGTGGTTGTCTTCTTGTGGTGTTTCTGGTCATCGGTGCATTGGTAGATTAGTTATGATTAAGAAAAGAAAACATCAGGGTAATTCGAGAAAGGAACTTGATGAATGGGTGCTATGTTACGCCTTATCGATTCACGTGCAAGTTTTGGGAAGACTCAGAGTTTATGCTTTTTGTGGATATGAAGTGCAAGGACAAGACTTCATTCGGTTGCTTCTTTAGGGAGTGTTCATGTGCTAACAGAGCGTTGGAGTTTGATTACATTCGTGATCAGGTCAGAGTGGGTGACTCTCAATAGTGGTTCTAATGGGTTCAAGGATGTGAGTGCAGTGTCTAAGGATTTCTGGGTTCATTATGTGGCCGAAGACCTGGATTTTGCAGCAAAGTGTGAAGAATACTTGGGGAATTTTCTATGTTATCATCTGGTCTGCAGGGCGGTATTGGAGAAATAAAATAATTTTGGATTCATGGAAGGTCTTTCAGAATGGGTGTACCAGTTTGAGATGTTATTGTGCACATAAGGAGGGTATAAGATGGTTCATGGGTATTGAGACGATAAGGTCTCGTGAATTGGGTCACTCGGGAGGATTGTTGTTGAGTTTTGTTATGTTCTCGAATGGAGCTATTATTATTATTTCTAATGCAAGTCAAGAGTAAATTGGAAGAAGTTGGGTTGGATAGTAATGATTTGAACCAACATAACTGTGGCAATGATCGGTTCCTTCGGCGTGTTAGTTATACAGGTGGTTTATGGTTGTACGTGCGAACTTGACAACCACCATAATTGATTATTTTGGGAGGCATTTGATTTACATGGCCTTATTATGTGTAAATGGATCCCAGAGAGTTTGGGTAGTTTAGACCACGATTTGGGCTTTGTATTTTATGTGGTCATAGAATTCAGCTGCATGTTGCAATGGGTCTTCTAAAATGAGTTAAGTGGAAGGTTTATAGCCAGTGAAGTGTTCATTCTACTAGTAGTTCAGGTGTTATGATGAATTCTTCTACTCTCACATTGCGGCATGATAGGTATAGTGAGCGGCATGGAAATTTGGAAGTTCACGACCAAGGTCGAGGTTTGGTGTTGATAAGAATGTCACGATCTCGGAGGAGCAGGGGGAGACTTTAGAGGTTCAGAGTAAGCTGGCATTTTCTTTAGTGTCACCTGAGAACAGTATCTTGTGTAAGAGGATTTGTGTATTGATTGTCTTTCGAAATTTGTACGGTTGGTGGTATGGATGTGCAGACTTTGCTACCTGGTGCGGAAGGTCGTGAGAGTGTATCACACGGGTAAATTTGTATAAGTGTGACATGCTAGTCACTTGATTGGTAAGGATTGCAACCAAGTATGGAGATTCTGGTACTATCACTAATGTGGGAGCTTATGCATGGAAGGCGCTCTATTCCTTGGTTGTGGACTATGGAGGGTTTGTTCCGGAATGGATGGCTGATGTGTGTCATGAATGGGTCCATCGTGGATCCTTGGAAGTTTGTGGCCCAGTATGGTATTATTTGAATCGGCTTGAGGTCCGTTGGTGGGTCTAATGTGAATGTGTGCTCTACCTTAAGTCAGATGTGTTCATTCGGAATAACATTGCTTACGGAGGAGTCTTCGGGTATTAGATGTTATTCCCATCGCTAGCTATTCCATGTAATACTCTATTATTACAGGTGGGTTGTGGGACGACTTGATTAATCTCATGTGTGTTGTGATCCCGTGTAGCTTGTGGTGTTATATAGGATGGCTCTCGAGATGCAGATCATTTATTGCACCTTAATCGTGCTTGGGTTTTGTAGGGTATGTGCAACGACCCGGCCGGTCATCTTGACTGTATAACCCTGGCCCCCTAACTATTTCCCTCTCTGTGTTATACAGTGGGTACGTGACTTGCCGGGAGGTTTGGTTTTGGTTTCGGTGTGAAATAGGACACATAGTCCCTAAATTGGAAGCTTAAGTTGAAACGGTTGACCAGATGTTGACTTATGTGTAGACAACTCCGGAATGGAGTTTTGATGGTTATGTCAACTTCGTTGGGTGATTTTGGACTTAGGATCGCGTCTGGATTGTGAATTGGAGGTCCGTAGTTGAATTAGGCTTGAAATGTTGAAAGTTGGAAATTTAGAAGTTTGACTGAGAGTGAACTTTATGGATTCCGGGCTCGGATTGGGGTTCCGGGAGTTGGAGTAGGTCTGTGGTATCATTTATTACTTGTATGCAAAATTTGAGGTTAATAGGGCGTGATTTGATATATTTCGGCATCGAATGTGGAAATTAGAAGTTAAAAGTTCATAAGGCTTGAATCGACGCACAGTTTATAGTTTTAGCGTTGTTTGACGTGATTTAAAGGTTCGACTAAGTCTGTATCATGTTTTAAGACTTGTTGATTTATTTGGTTGAGGTATCGGGGGCCTCATGTGAAGTTCGAACGATTATCGGATCAAGGTTGGAATTTGAGAATTCCTGAAGTGCACCAGTTCTGGTTCAACCACACCTGCGTAATTTTGATTGCAGGTGTGAGCTCGCAAAAGCGAGTGCTGGAATGCAGTAGAGACCTAGGACGGGGGTGTGCAGTGGTCACTGGTGTGAGGAAAATTCTACTCTTGCGTGGTCACAGATGCGGTGTGATGGCGCAGAAGCGGAGTTGGCCAATGGGGGAGTTTGCACAGGTGCGATGGAAATTCCGCACCTGCGATTGTGAAACTACGGAGGTAAGATCACGGAAGCGAAGGGAGCATTGAGGCATGTCAGGAGAAGCGGAACCGCAGGTGTGGTTAAGTTCCTGCAGGAGAGAAAGGCTAGATAGAACCTTAAATTCGAGGGTTTTGTGATTTTCTTCATTTTTGAACATTCCAAGCTCGTATTAAGGCGATAATTTGAGGGATTTTCAGAGGAATTGTTGGGGGTAGGAGTTCCTAACTCGTCGTTTATTAATTTTCACTAATCTATCTTCGATTTCTTCATTTAATTAATGATTTAGGTTGAAATTTGGGGAAAACGATGTAGAGTTCTTATGCCGAATTCTTGAGTTTTGAAAGGAGAAAATGGGATCGGATTTGAATAATTTTTGTATGGTTGGACTCTATATCGAATGGGTATTCGGATTTTATAATTTTTGTCGGGTTCCGAGACGTGGGCCCAGTTCGACTATTTGGGGCAATTTTTCCAATTCTTGTTAAAATCATAATTTAATTATTTAGATTAGTTTCCATAGTTATATTTATAGTATGTCATTGTTTTGGATATATTTGAGCCGTTCGGAGTCGGAAAGTCGAGGGAAAGGCCTTCTTATTGATTGATTGAGCGAGGTTTGAGGTAAGTGACTTGTCTAACCTTGTATAGGCAAAATTCCCCTAAGGATTAGGTATTGTTATGGTAATATGCAATATGCGAAGGCCGTGTACGCGAGGTGACGAGTGCGTGCACGGGATAAGTGTTAATAATCCGGTTTTGCTAAGTAGTTTCCTTTTACTTTTTTAATTGAGTTACTTTAGCATGTGTAATCATCATGTTTAGCCTAATTTCACATGTTTACGCGTCTTATCTTTTATTTTCAATGTGTACAACATTCTTAGTTGAATTACCTGCTTCCTTGATTCCGTATTCATTATTTGACTATGGGATTCTTTACTTGAAATTGCTATCCATGAAATATTATTGTTTCAATTGTTATGTTTTGGTTTTCATGATTTTTGTTGAGGTTAATGTTTGGTTGATGCAAGAGGTTTCTGCCGTGCGGTTGTTATTGTGACACGAAATTTCTGCTGTGCGGTTGTTATTCTACACGAGGTTTCTGTCGTGCGGTTGTTATTGTGGCACGAGGTTTCTGCAGTGCAGTTGTTATTGTGGCACGAGATTAGTGTCGTGCGGTTGTTATTGTTGCACGAGGTTTCTACCGTACCGTTGTGATTATTTATACACGTGGGTGGTATACGCGTGCTGGCCTTTTTTTTATAGGTAAGACATGGGGCAGTAAGCCCGCTTTCACAAATTCCCGTCTTTCTCGATCAAAAGCTAAGTGTGCCAAACCATCTAAGCAAGGTCGCGACGATCAAACACGGCTTTGCTAGCTGTCTGTGATAGGAAAAAGGAAGTTTTATCAGATAGTTCGTGCGGGGCATTTCCCACCTCGCCTTTGGAGCAGCATGATAAGAAAATTCTTGATCTCGACTAGCTTCAGCTAGAACTATAGACCAAGGATTCATACTAGGAAGCAGGGAAGACAAGGTTTAGAATTTGGGTGTCTACGAGCCTGTACCTCGGGAGTGCCCCTGTTGATTTTCTCTATCTGTTGTATTGTTTGTTGTTGTTATTCCTTAACTTCTAAGATTCTTGCTTCCTTACAGTATTGGTAAAAAAGAGTTTCACACGTAAGCCAGCTTTTGACAACTCAGCTAGTCATGTGGACACGTGAAAACACGATAGCTGGAAATAACTCTTTGAAGAGGCACGGTACAAAGAGACACGGTTCAGTAAACCCACGAACTTATCAACCACGGGAAGTCCAATTCGATCAAAATAGGAGAGAGGCACGGTCAGAATGAATCTAGACAAAGCTACGGGCAGATTCACGAACCCTCAATTGATTACTCGAACGTTATGTAACTGAACCCCTATTTACCATTATCCTTTGTAATGCCTCATTAGTCATTAATGAGTAACCATAGTAGCAGTCGTACGTTATAAGAATCTCCTATATAAGGGAGGGGAAGACAGCTTGTAAAGGCATTTGATTCTCGAAATATAATCAACTTCGATCTTTTATTTCTGTAATATTGTCTATTATTCATTTTTCTATTATCTCGATTATCAGTAACCCGTATTCATCTTAAAAATAAGCTTTAGTCAAAGGGTCTAATTCTTTGGTTAAACAAATTGGTTCCGTTACCGGGAATCTAATAACCTTTGTTTACTTTCCAAGTGATATCCTTTGAATTATGTCAAAACCCAACGACAACAGCCACCAAAGAAGTGGAAACCCTGTTCCATCGCCTTCAGGAACCCCACGTGGTTCAAGGGAACAATCCCCAAAAAGATCCAATAACAACCATGGTAATAATGATCAAACTGTGGAACAAGATCATGTAAAGCAAATGATTGCAGAGTATGTGAGCCAAGCTTTGAAGGAATTTGCGAGAGGATTACCAGCAGCGTTTCCTACACCGCCAATGCCACCCCCCAATAACACCATCACCATGGAAAATCCTCAATTTGGGTTGGCAAACTCAGGAAGAGGAGATACTCCTAATGAATCTCTCGAAACGAGACCAGGTATATCTAGTAACTCAGAATTACAAAATTTACTGTTAACCATGCAGAAACAGATGAAGGAGCAGAACGATCGCATCGAACNTGTGGAAGCCTAGTGTGATACCTTTGCCTATACCCAAGAAGTTTAAAATGCTTGACTTTCCCAAATATGATGGAACAACTGACCCACAAGACCATGTGACTAATTTCACAACTGGGGTAAAAGGAAACGACTTAACGAAACAAGAGATTGAATCAGTCCTTGTCAAAAAATTTGGGGAAACACTTACCAAAGGGGCTCTAACCTGGTATTCTCTTCTCCCTGAAAATTCTATTGACTCTTTTGCTGAGCTTGCAGATTCGTTTATAAAAGCACACTCTGGTGCACAAAAAGTTGAGAAGAGAATGGAAGACATATTCAAAATAAAACAAGGAGACACGGAACTACTCCGTGAGTTTGTAGACAGGTTTCAACGAGAAAGAATGCAGTTACCCAGGGTGCCTGATAATTGGGCAGCCATGGAATTTCCAAGCAATCTGATTGATAAAAGCTCAGTAGCCACCAGGCGACTTAAGGAGAATCTAAGAGAATTCCCCGCCACAACATGGAAAGATGTATATAATAGGTACAGTACTAAACTCAGAATAGAAGAAGATATCATTGCTCGTGCGAGAGATGAAGATCATTCCAGATCCAGACGACCTGAATCAGATAGAAGATCAGGTAAAAACAGGTACGATCCTTACTTAGGACCCTCAGGACGCGATATACACCCCAGGTTCGAAAACACTAGGTCGCACTATAGACTACAAGGAAGAGATGTAATCTGTTCCTCATCTAGAACTAGAAAAGATCGAGATGAACGACCTAGAGGTAGTACTCAAATTGGGGATCATACCTTAACGTAAGTACTACTGAACTTGTCTCAATATTGAAGAACATGGGAGACAAGGTCAAATGGCCCAAAGAGATGCGGTCAAATCCAAGTAGAAGAAACCCAGATCACTGGTGTGAATTTCACAATGATTATGGGCATAAAACTGCGATTGCAGATTTCTACAAGGAGAAGTAGAAAATTTGTTAAAACAAGGCTATTTAACATAATTGTTTAGTGATAAAGGTAAACAGGCATACATGAGGAACATGCAGGAGCCCCCAAAGCCTCTATCTCCAAAACAAACTGTTAACGTAATACACGGAGGTGAAGAAGTAAACAGAGTGATTTGCAAAACAACCACAAAGTTCACAATTACCCACAGGAAATGTGCTCGTGGAGAGGACTATATAACCTTCGATGATGCAGATAGCAGCAGATTAATGCTTCCGCACAATGATGCTCTGGTAATATCTCTACTTATTCATGACACTAACGTGAAAAGAGTGTTGATTGATCCAGGCAGTTCAGTCAATATCATTTTGCTAAGAGTCGTGGAAGAAATGCTACTGGGGAATCAAGTAATCCCAAAAGCACGAGCTATATCCGGGTTTGATAACTCTACGGTTATAACAAAAGGAGAAATTGAGCTTAACACTTATGCTGAGGGGGTGATCAAAAGAGCTAGGTTCCTAGTAATCGATACTCACATGGCTTATAACGTGATCATTGGAAGGCCATGGATCCACGACATGAAAGCGATACCCTCCATGTTGCATCAGGTAATTAAATTTCCCTCTGAATGGGGGATTCAACGAATCAAAGGAGATCAACAGCCCGCAAAAAATATAAATTTTGTGGTACACTACAACAAGAAAATAGAAGTGGAAGAATTACGAGATAAGGAAATATCCCAAACAGGTAACACCGCCCAAATAAACATGGAAAAAATTACTTCCCAAATAGGTACGGAAGATATTATTGCAGAAACATGCACGAAAGAAAATACTTACGAGTAGAAGAGTAAAGTTACCACGGAAGGTGTACTATACCACATAGATGCGGATTCCAGACCGGACGTCATTCATGAACTGGAGTAAGATGAGCACATCAAAACAACTATGGAGGAGCTCGAAGCTGTTACGTTATCTGAACAAAAACCTGAGCAAAAAGTGTATATAGGCACGAGGCTAAGCCCCACTCGAAGAGGTAAGTTAATTTATTATTTAAAGGCTAACGCAGACTATTTTGCATGGTCCCACTCAGATATGACATGCATCCCACCAGAAGTGATGACTCATAAACTAAATGAAGATCTATCCTTCTACCTAACAATGACCATTCAAGAACCAAGTGATCAACGAAAAGGTACAGAAACTCTTGAAGATTGGTTCGATACGAGAGGTAACGTACCCTAACTGGTTGGCAAACACCGTGGTAGTACCTAAAAAGAATGGAAAGTGGAGAGTATGCGTAGATTATAATGATTTAAACAAAGCATGCCCCAAGGATTCATTCACATTGCCTCATATAGATCAAATGATTGATGCTACCGCAGGTCGTGAACTATTAAGCTTTCTAGATGCATATTCTGGTTATAATCAGATAAAAATTGATCCTTTAGACGAGGAAGAAACCTCATTTATCACGAATAAGGGAACTTATTGTTATAAAGTCATGCCTTTTGGCCTAAAAAAATGCTGGAGCCATCTATCAAAGGCTAGTGACCAAGATGTTCCAAGAACATCTGGGAAAAACGATGGAGGTGTACATTGATGACATGTTAGTAAAATCAACACAAGCGCAATACCATTTCCAGCACCTATCTACTGCTTTTGATATTTTACGCAGGTATAATATGAAGTTGAATCCAGAGAAATGCGCTTTTGAAGTGCAATCAAGCAAATTTGTGGGTTTCCTTGTATCAAACAGAGGAATAGAGGTAAATCCTGCTCAAATTAAAGCCATAGAGGAAATACTAGATGTTTTAACAAATAAAAAGGAGGTTCAAAGATTGACAGGAAAAATAGCAGCTTTGGGGAGGTTTATTTCTAGATCTTCCGAAAAAAGTTTTAAATTCTTCTCAGTTCTCAAAAAACAGAATCAGTTCGAATGGACTGAAGAATGTCAGCAAGCCCTCAAGAACCTGAAGATTTATCTATCGAAACCACCACTGCTTTCAAAGCCAAAAGAAGGGGAAAGATTGTACATCTACCTGGTTGTCTCAGAAATTGATGTAAGTGCAGTATTGGTAAGAGAAGAAAAAGGTAAACAATCACCTATCTATTATGTAAGTAAAACTTTTCTAGATGTTGAGACGAGATATCCACATCTGGGATATCCTATTTTCAATTCCACCCAATCACTGTTGTGACTTCATATCCTTTAAGAAATATTCTTCATAAACAAGACTTATCAAGAAGATTAGCCAAGTGGGTGATGCGTGGCTAGAATTCATGATTTTAAGCATTATATACCTTGAATTTTATGTGCTTT